>SCLG01000607.1:0-10427 GCA_004367875.1 Oikopleura albicans
AGTCGAATAAAAACCAATACAGGGGGTCTGGCTATAAGGTCAAGGTAAAAAAACTGACTTGGCCTTAATGGATTATAAAAAAACTGACTTGGCCTTAATGGATTATAAAAAAACTGACTTGACCTTATAACTATCTGACAGAAAAAATTTCACAATAAGACCTTAGAGCTGGGAAAAAGTTAAAAAAGTCATAATTTTATAGAAAAAAGTGTGAAGAGACATGATTTCTATAATACACATATGTGCGAGCGGGCATTTTCACCCCCAAAAAACGTAAAAAGACATGATTTCAAACATTTTTATCCCCAAAACATACTTCTCAGAAAGGTGACTTGACTTTAGTGCCATAAAAAACTGACTTGACTTTAGTGCAAAAAACTGACTTGACCTTATAACGACAAAACCTTGTGACCTTTTAACCACACCCCTGGAAACACGCTTTTAAACGTTAATATCGTCTAAAATCAAACGTTACGTGGCGTGGGTGATGTCCACTTTCTAAGGTTGTCTTACCCGCTGAGAACGCCTGTGATGTTTTTTGGACCTTTGTGTCAAAATTACAGAAATAACCGGGAAATTAATACTTTTTTTGAATTGGTTTTCAAATATTACCANAAACCGAAGGACAGAAATTATTGGAAAAATTGGAAAATAGTTTTTTTTAGTATGCTGAAAATTATTTACTTTGTTTGTATAACAATGACAGAAGCAAGTCCACAGTATCACAAATTGTGCCCAAAAAAGAGTTTTTAAGGCAACAAATTTTACGTAAACCAAAATTTGGTTACCAAATATGCTGGAAATTATATAAACCTTTAACGGTAGGACTTTTTATATCAAAAACATTGTCAAAGTAAAATGCACATTTCAGATCAGCTGTCTCAACATAACTGGTTAGGGGGTGTGTAGAAAACTAATATGAGTTTGATAAATTGAACTGTATCATACACCAGGTGCGCCGTTATGTTTGACCCCGTTATGTTACAATTTTTCCCGTTCGTCCCGTTATGTTACAATTTTTTAGCAAAAAATTTTCTGGCGTTTTTGCCTACGCACTACGCCGTTATGTTACAATTTGTACAAAAAACGCGTATTTCGCAATACTTTTGAGTTTAATACGTAATCACTATTTTCCGTTATGTTACAATTTGTACACAAAACAAAAACACGTATTGCGCAATATTTTCCCCGTTCGTCCCGTTATGTTACAATTTGTACAAAAAACTCGTATTGCGTAATATTTCTCACGTTCGTCCCGTTATGTTACAATTTTTAATTTTTTGGCGTTTTCGAGCGAAATCGCCAACGCACTGCGCCGTTATGTTACAATTTTCCGTTATGTTACACTTTTTTTTATTTGGTTTTGTAACATAACGGCGCACCTGGTGTATTGAAAATTCCCTAGAAGAACACATAAAATTGCATTCTATAAAACGACAAAAAAAAGTAGAGCGGCTTCTCTGGGATCCGTGCCTTTAATAATAATTGAAAACTTATATAAGGCTGATACTAGTAAAAGATGTTTGAATTTGCTTCAAGAAAATGCTCTAAAATCACAAGCTGAGTACTACAAAGGTGGTTATTTCTCAACCTAAATGAATTTTTCAATTAGACTCGAATAATTTGAGTCGAATTCATGACACATCCTCGATATTAACCAGAATGTAATTTATATGTACTTTATACAACGTATATTTAAAAAAAAATGTATAGAAATTATACAAATACTTAAACAAATTATATAGACTATACTGTAAGTTATAATTTATGGAAGATATACAGTCCTTACTCTCAATACGGACGCATTCAAATCAGACGCTTTTGGTGAAAAAATTTCCCAAAAAATGGACACTTTTTTGACAATTAACCCTAATACGGATGCTATTTTTGAAAATCAAAATCGTCAGTGGCGGCTCGTAGACTTCTCACCCCACGAAAATTTTTTGATAAAAAACTGTTTTTGCCAAATTGTAAAGCTCGAAAAGTTAGTAAAAAAATGTGTTCCGGAAATGTCCGGAGCGAGTTCTAGAATTTCTTGAAGGTGCCAAAACGGCCAAAAAGGGGCTAAAACGGAGGAAGAATTGGGGGTCGAATGAGAAAAAAATAAACATTGTTTTAAACGCTAATCCGGTGTAGAATCACACACTGCGTGCCAAGAGTTTTGTAGATTTTTCGAAAAATGTTTGAAAAATGTGATAATCGGGTCCTCAAAATGACGTTCAAAATACTGTATTGAAAGCACGGACTATATGTAAAATAAGATGAAGTTAATTTGACAAAAAATTAAACATTAACGAATTTAATACATTCTTCATATATAAACTACATGCAGTCTTTGCCACACAGATTACAGAAAAAAAAATCAATTAAAAAATCTGTAATATGTATGGCTATTAAATCTGGTGAAAAATTGAGTGAAAAAGAAACCCACAGAATTATTTGCGGCGCATAATCACGCTCTACATGACGGGCATGGTCCAAACGATGCTGAACTCGAAACGTTTGATCATTTGGTTTTTGGCCTATGATTCAAAGGCTATGAATTATATAATCATGTAAATATTTTCAGAACAATTATTTCTTGTTCTTCTAAACAAATAAATTTTTGTCAAAAAAAAATCTGTATCATGAAATAATGAGAAATTTTGAGCCTAACATTCTTTAATGATCATTTCTGTTGGGGTATCAGCACTCACGAGGAAAGCAATACTATCCCTGATACCCCATATGCCTTATCTTCCTTGCCCACTAAAGCCTAAGGACGGGCCAATAGCGTTGTTTCCTCTTCGAAATAACGCTCTTAAAGAAAAAGCGACCCCTATGAAAATAATTTAGTGGGTTAATGCAGTTGGTAACGTAACGAGTTGACACTTTTAGGGATTTTTGGGCACGGATGGGGTGATGGAACGAAGTGACAGTGAGGAACAAGTTTTTTTGACAGTTTTTTTTGAATTCCATGGTTTTCGGAACGTGTTCCCAGTACGGAACAAGTTGACAAAAAGTCCGAAACGGAAGTGTCAACTCGGTGCGTTACCACAACTGTAATTGTTTTTTTTATGTGCCTAGTATGAATAAATATTTTTAAGGATACTATATACCGGATGCACAAAAAACACGTAAAATTGCCAAATTGAACAAAAATGCGAACTTATTTTGAGACATGTAATCGCTTATGACGAGCAAAATTGTGTTATTAACTATAGCACCAGATTCCAAAAGGCGTTTGATAATTACGATGAAAAAAGTCTCATTCGTATTTTCTCCACCCAGTGGTCATATGATCCAGTTTGGCATCCCGATTTGGCTGGATATCGACTAAAGCGAAAAAACGGAATTTGGCGGGTTATCTCGACACCTTTAATCGACATGATTCAACGCTTCCCCGCAATTGTCAAAATGATTTTAGACAAAATGATCATTATTGCTCCCAGTGACGATTTTAACGACAAAAATGGCGAAACTTTTAGCGACTATAGACAGCCGGAGTTCAAACACGGACAGTTTATTAATTTTGACTTTTCGTACTTTTGTAATTTACATGTCATTCGTGAATTTATTAGGAACGGTTTTCAGTTTTTCAACAGATCAAAATTTCGCTTATGAAAATTACCCTACAGATTTTTTAGTAAAGTGTCTAACATCAATTCTTCCATAAATAATAACAAAAATAATAATTAAGATTGTAAGCGAAACACCTTAGGCTAATTGTCTCGCGCTGCCAATTTTGATTGGCCGCGTTACCATAACAACGCGAAAAACAATTAAGAATTTCTTCCTTTTTTGTTACGCTTACAATTAGTTTGGAATATTCGTTAATTATACATTACAATCAAATTTGGAACCTTATCACCATTGACTTACACCACTAAACAGATCCTTAACCCCTCTTTAGAAATTTTTGTACACAACATGAGACTCATGACTGTCATGACTGTCATGTTACATGACTTAAAATTGTCCCCGTCACTGACCCCTCCTTAAAAATCTCACGTTCGTCTCGAAATCTGGAAAACCTGAAAACTCAATGTAGTGAGAATACATGTGCAAACCCAAAACTAGATCGGGCACCAATCGCTGAATTAACCCGCAAAGACGAAATCCGTCTGAATCCGTTAGCAGCAATTTTAGAATGTGAAGCTGAAGGCCTTTACGAAGTCCCAATGGTTAAAAAATACGTTACACTCAAATTCTACCAGGTGGGTTGTCCAAACTAAAAGGCTAGGAGTGTACCTCATTGCTTTATTTTTTTTTGTTCATTGTTTTTGATTTTTCAAATGAGTGTGGACATCCTAGTATCAGGACAATATTCTTCCTGGGATTTATATCAATATGGTCAGTTATTTTTTATTCGTTGTTTTTCTGAATCTATTCGCGCTTGAAGTCACACCAGTTTGGATTGCGTTGTGCCCAAACATAACCACCGAAGAAAAAACAGACCAATTTTGTCCGGGTAAGTACATTTGTAGGACAAAAGCGCAGGGGGGAGTTAAATGACTCATAAATTATTCAGAGTATATTACGAGTGGTAATTTGCCACCATTAAATTGCACACTAAAATGAGCCGCTAAATAGGGGCCGTCAAAAAAAGTGTCAATAAAAGGATCGTTTAATAAGGATTTATTAAAAATCCCGTACATGGCTAATGTTATGAGGATGCCTAATTTGAATTTTCACCATCAGCCAATAATACTCGAAATTTTCGAAATTTATCGAAAAAAACACGGGAGACAGAAAAATGAGCAATTTTTAGTAAATGTATGATTATTCAAAAACATTTTTCAGAAATTGGCCCATGTCAAGATTATAAAGCTGCAACTATTATTCTTCTTATTTTACGCATTTTAATTGTGGTCTATGATATTATACACCGGCAAACGGCTTATTTTAACGAACAATTTCTCTACAACGATCACATTGTGCTGAAAATTATTCATTTCGTGAACATTATTGCATTTTTGCATTATGAAAATTGGTACTGTGGACTTTTAGCGATTTTCCAAGCTTGGTTTAGTACGGGTTTTTTATGATTTTAATGGTCTCCAGTACAACTTTTAACCCCCAAGCACGATTATTTAGCACGTCCCTAAGCATGTTTCCGGACATTTGTCCAGCCGCTTCATTAAGTCATTTCTGATGATTCGTTTGAAAATGGTCACTTTCTCCTTCGTTTCATGACCCGGGCTGGACCAACGTCCTGTGTCGTGCTTGAGGGTTAACCCGAAATACTGAGAAAATTAATTATAAAATATATAAAACCCGGATTCCAGTTTTCCGTCTCATTTAATTCATTTGAATGGCGGATATCGAATTATTCTTATTCAAAAAGTTGTCTTCAAAACTTTGTCCATTCTTCATATTTTAGCATTCTATCTCGGCGGTATGGGTCCCGGTTTAAATATATGAGTTTGCATAGTTTTTCGTTATAATTTGAACGATCGCTTAGAAATTGTTTAATGTTATTTCATTGAAATGTGTACAGTCCTCGTCCCCAATTCGGAAAACTCCAATTTGACAAGGATTTGTAGATTCTGCCGAATTAGGAACAAGGACTGTAAGTAAAAGTTTAAAATTAAACATACAGCGCATGAGGGTCTATCCGACCATTTTCGCCTTTTAAAACCGGCCGGATAAACTCGAAAGGCGCTGGCGGAATAGCTGGAAAATGTGCAAAAAAAGTGGCCGCATAAGTGCACGAGCGGGGAATTGCGCAATACCAAATTCTTATCATCCAATGAGAAACCGACCGGATAAACCAACAAAGGGGGATTTTTTGGATCATAAGTCTCAGTGCATAGGCGGTCTAGGCGAAAAAAATTTGGGGAAAAAGTGGCCGGATAAAGGGACCAGATAAATCCTCAGGGGTGTAACATAATTTGTCAAATTCGGAAAAAGCAAATCATAATTAAACTGGTTCGAGGCATTGTTTTGATGTTGATTTACAAGCCCGAAGAAGGTGGTCGGTCTGGAGAATTTGGACCATTTAGTTTAATTAATCTTGCACCAAAATCACTAGCAGTTATCACCGGTGAGTTTGACGTGGACGACTTGTTGGAAAATCGCAATCATTTCGGAGAAATTTTTAACTTTTTTTATGCTTCCTTTCTTTATTTTATCATATTCTTTGGCAACATTATTCTCATGAATGTTTTTGTCGGATTATCTGTTGGCGAAATTGACAAATTTGAAAAGGTATTTTGAAAAGTTCCATTTAATAATATTAGGTTGGACGCGCCGTAACCTGATTGCCCGCGAAACAAAAAAGGAAGAAATTGTTACTTGTTGTTCCGCGTTGCTATGGTAACGCGCCCAATCAAAATTGGCACCGCGAGACAATTAGGGCTTGCGCGGACAATATTTTTTAAAAGTCTGATGGTCAGAGGTATTCTCAAATGATCTTATAAAAAGTCGTCGCAAAATTTTCTCACAAAAGTTACTCATAAAAGTTCTTCTCGACAAAATTTTTCAAAATTTATCATGATTTAAGGTGGCATCTAAAACACATGCGTGTCATAAAATGAAAAAAGTGGCGAATTGTCGAGCTCGATCATTTTGTGAAAAGGTTTCGTGGCACGATTGTCGTCTGTCACTCGAGGTTGTCGAAAACCCCAAGGAAAAAATTCTTCGAGAAATTTGGAACTTTTTCGGCACGTTTTGGTTGGTTAAGAAAAAGCCAATACCAATCTTGAAGTCCAAAGTGAGCTCCTGGTTTATCATACGGGAAAAGTATATGTCCAGGAAAGAGTTTACCAAATTATTTAATTACCGTATGTCAGTGCTTTAACTGACAACATGTGGACAAAATGAAATTAAAAATTGTCAAATTTTACGCGGATTTTTTCTAATTTAAAACTCTTCAATAGCCTCAATGTGACCGACTCCAAGAAATGTAAAGAGTGTCCCGTTTTGAAAGAAAAACTCAAAAATTTCGACGAAAAATTAGAACTTATTTTGAATATTCTGACAGAAAGTAAGAAAAAACAATCGCTAAATCTTTCTTATTTTGAACTTGGAACAAATATGTAATAAATGATGCTACCAAAAAATTAATACTGAGCGACTTTTTATTTTATCACGAAGCCATGGCTTAGCTTGACTTGGCTGTCTGTAAGTCAGTTTTTTTTTTAATCGGAAACAATAATGTTTTAACTTTTTTGATACGGTTCGGTTTAAAAAAACGAATCCAATCTATAAGAAATTGAAGGACTACTTCAATTATAAAACTTTGGTTTCTGCCAAGTTCGAAGCGATGTGGGTGGAACATGGAAAAGATCGATCCGTCGACAAGCTTTTTTTATTTTTGTTTTGATATTTATTTAAATGTTAATAGCAGTTTTCTAACACTGACATTCTATGTAATAAAATAAAGTTTATAAACAAGTTACATAGCATCAAATGTGAAAAGCGGATTGATGGTTAATAAAATATGTTTAAGACTGAGTTAAGGGGCCCAAAAGTTAGGGCCACTTTCCTGATTTTCAAAACTCGCCTTTTCTTTGTAGCAAACAGATATTTAATAAATTTTATAAAATAAATAAAATTGTATACAATTAATATTAATTATATAAAATTATTTACAATGGCGGCGCTTCCAACCTAATTGTCCTCGTAACAAAAAATATAAAAAAGGAAGAAGTTGTTATTTGTTTTTTCGCGTTGCTATGGCAACGCGGCCAATCAAAATTGTCAGCGCGAGACAATTATAAAATATTTTTACTAAAAATTTAATTGGCTCGGTTTCCATTTTTTTGTCTTCGAAAAATTAGATTTGCCCTTACTTTGAGCAGTAGTGCCAACTATCGTATTGAACTGATGATAATAACCCCTTAGTAAAGGGCCCTTACTGTATGAGTCTTACAGAAACTACTTTATTTTTGATAACATAAAGAAATATTTCGTCATTTCACAGCATAATTTATGTATCCTATCTAGTAATAGATCCTGTTGTACAGCACCTGTCTAGTAAAAATCGTACTACATAAAATATACAGCACGTTGTTAGGCACCTACTAGGTCAACTACAGTACAATTATGTTGCTATCTGAACTTGTGGTTGAAAAGTGTTTGCTGGTTTAACGAGCCTCACAGTTTTATGTGTTATTGATATTACGTTATTAAAGTCTTTAAATCAAATTAGTACTGTATAAATAACGCAATTATTAATTGATATGGTGCCAGTTTTCGTGAGAATCGTGTAGCCAAATCAAAATATTTTGAAAGAGTAAAGCTTACATAAAGATATAAGAAAAAAAAATAAGAATTGGACAAGTCAAATTTTCGAAAAAAACTGTTTTGGCCATTGTACTCAGAATCAAAAAGTAGAATATAAGGACCGAGGTCAGTTTTGCGCCAAGTTCAACGGGTCACGTGATAAATTAGGATAAAGGCATGGTTTTTGGCCAAATGAAAAACACGATATCTAGGGGTTAAATGATTTTTTCAATTTTTTATGCGTTTTTTGAGGTAATAAGAAAATCTCAAATTCGCATGAATATATATTCGGTCCCTATATTCTACTTTTTGATTCTGAGTTCAATGGCCAGAACAGTTTTTTTTCGAAAATTTGACCTGTCCAATTCTTATTTTTTTTTTCTTTTAAGGAACCAATATCTAGGGCCTAGATTCTACGCATTATAAAAGCCCTTATTGTTTCCAAAAACACCGGGTGCGCAGTTATCGGGCAGGTCCAATTCTTATTTTTTTTTCTTTTAAGGGACCAATATCTAAGGCCTAGATTCTAGGCATTATTAAAGCCCTTATTGTTTCCAAAAACACCGGGTGCGCAGTTATCGGGCAGGTTGGCCCGCTCGTGCTGTTGTGCAGGTCTTTTCCCCAAAAAAACTTTCCGCCTACGCCCTGGGCAGTTATCGGGCACCCTACGACTCGGTAGAACCGAGCAACTGAAAATTTTATGATAGCCTGAGCCTAGCCAAAGTATTTTGTCGGTCCAAAAATACCACGGTGAGCACAGTTTTGACAATGGATTTGTACTTATCAAGTTGTGCTCACCGTGTTACTCTTTTTGGGCCTACAAAATGCTCTCGCGCACCAAATGTTTCATAATGAAAATTTTCACAATTGTAATCTACAGCTGAGTGAGTTTCAAGTTCTTTTCCTTCTATAATATATTGTTTGCCGTGCAAAAAGTCTCGTGTAAGTGTGTCCATACAAATTATGTCATATCACTGTGGGCCATACTTTATGACTCACAAAATGAAAAAAAAAACTATGCGAAATTTTTGCGTATTCGTAAAAAAAATGAAAAAATCTATTCTACCTCACAGTAAACTGATATGACGTTCGTAAATACAATCCTGTATATAGGGAGTACCGTATACAGTTGGTGTGGTAATGAAGTGACACTTTCGTTTCCGATTTTTTGTCAAAAACTGTCACTTCGTTCCGAACTGTCACTTCGTTCCGAACTGTCACTTCGCTCCATTACTTTTTCCCAAGTTTTGCCGAAAAACTCCAAAAAAGTGTCACTTCGCCCCGAACTGTCACTTCGTTACGTGTCAACTCGTTTCCACGCCAACTGTATACGCGTATGACTCATACCGTATGAGTCATACGGTATGAGTATTCAGCTGACCAAAACTAAAAAAATCGACTTTTTCACTTTGTCTCCAATATTATTCAAGCAACGTATTTTATTACGTTCCATATTAAAAAAAAAGATTATTTACTCAATTTTACACTTTTTACATTTATTTCTGAAATTAGACTGTTTCTGATTCCGTAGATTCCACCAGTTTATCTAAAATGAGTCATAAATTGCGAACGGGCTCAACCCACGCATCGTTTCTCGCCTACTTGGCTTGGGTTAGAGTGTTTAAGGTCACGTGTAAAGCAATCTCTTCGTCTGTGCGTTTCTGTGTGAGCTTTTTTTTGAATCAAATGAGTCATCGCGCTCTCTCTCGGCTCTCCACAAACACGCGAGAAACGCGATTCAGAAAAAAAAGAGAAATTTAATCAGTAAAAGAATAAAAACAATTAATTTTTCCCCTTTTTTTTTCGAAACAAACCATATTTATTTTTTTTTTCATCCCGGCTAGTATCACGCATCATCAATATGGAGCAAGTAATCTGATTTGATCAATTTTCTAAAATCAGAGAAGACGCACAAAAATAAAAACATCGTGATATTGAGCTTTTTTTTGAAAAAATAAGTTAAAAAAAAAAATAGAGATTATTTTGGCCCCGAGAGAAAAAGAAGACACATCCTACTGAAGGATGAAAAGTTAACAGAAAATTACCAAAAAATACGAGAAAAAATAGGACCGAGCTGTGCCGGCGGAGGTTATGGACCATAATGGGTTTGAGAGCGAACGTGATCGATCTGGCTCCTTTCTTTCAGGTATACCTTAACCCTCAAGCCCCAGCGTCGTTAAAAAAAGTGGTGCGGCAGATTTGACTACATTTTTTGTGCC
>SCLG01000607.1:58971-70486 GCA_004367875.1 Oikopleura albicans
GGTAGGTTTCATTTCACAAAAAAAAATTCACTGCTAAGTAAGGGTACGCCAATTAAAGGCAGATAACTTATCTGAGATAAAGGTATCCAATTCAAACTTTTTTTGTTCTATATGATTATTTGTGTACTTTAAATATATTTTTAATAAAATTATAGAATTACCGTGTCAGCCTTATATCAAAATAAGACAATATTGGTAAAAGTGACAACGCCAAGTAAGGGTAGGGCGCCAAGTAAGGGTAGGTTTCGAAAAATACGAAAACTACCCTTACTTGGCGCTCCCCCTGAAGACCCTTTTGGAAAAAAAAAGTATAGGGACCAACGGCGCCGAAGCAGATATTAACCAATATTTAAGTAAGTGAATCAAATATTAGCCCCCGAATACCGAACAAAACGACTAGCCACTCGAAAACCAAGAAACGGAATTATAAAAAGATTGAACGTAGGTAACAAACCTTAGAGTAATAAAAAACGCTGGAAAAACATCTTCAGAGTATCGCAGAAGTTGGCCTGGTCGAAGTTCACGAAATCTTAAATCGTAAAAAGCGTGATTTTACCAATCCACGGCACCCGCGTAATAGATGGCGTCGACAAATGCGCCAAATGGCGGAAAATGAGCGCGATGTCG
Source organism: Oikopleura albicans (assembly GCA_004367875.1). Lineage (NCBI taxonomy): Eukaryota > Metazoa > Chordata > Appendicularia > Copelata > Oikopleuridae > Oikopleura > Oikopleura albicans. The sequence continues at coordinate 59,599 of SCLG01000607.1, forward strand.
AATCTGATAATCGGCGCGGCAGACGCGTAGATATTGTGGATCGCGGAAATCACTCAAAACGAAACATTCTCGATTTGTATAATGACCCAAAGTGGGCCGAACAGTGGTACCTGCGGGGCCAAATGCCGGGCAAAAAACTTTCAATGCGGGTTATGGAAGCGTGGGACGCGGGGTTTACGGGAAATGGAATAACTGTAACCATTCTTGATGACGGCATAGAATACGACCACCCAGATTGGTTTTGACTATTTGTACACGCTTTGCCTATACAGTTGGTAGGGTAACTAAGTGACAGGGAGGGAACGAAGTGGCACTTTTTGGAATTTTTTGGGCAAAAGTGACGGCCGAAGTGACAGTCATGAAACGAAGTGACAATTTTTGACAAAAAATCGGCAACGAAGGTGTCACTTCGTTTCCGCACCAACTGTGTTATCCAAAAAACGTATCCCTGGTTTGGGAAGTATGCCTAACAAGAAAATTATTATTGTCCGGGTAACACCTTAATTGTTTCGCGCTGTCAGTTTTGATTGGCCACGTTACCATAGTAACGCCGTGCAACGCCAAGCAACGAATACAAAAATTTTCGTTGTTTAACGCGGATAATTAGGTTGGAAGCGTCTAATATTTTATGACCAAAAACCAAATGAGAAAACCATTAAGACTTGAAAGAAAATTACAATTACAGGGCATCGACCGATATCAACAACGACGATGGAGATCCAGCACCTCGCTATGACGTCAATAATGAAAATAAACATGGAACAAGGTGCGCAGGTATTTACTTGATATTTTGGCGTTGTCTTGTTTGCAATAATCGTAGCCCCACAAAACCGGGCGCGCGCGATCAGTATGATTACAGAGCAGCCCGCGGAGCGGGACTAAAACGTGTTCCGCGATAGAACAGTCCCGCGAAGCAGGGCTAAAAACGCGTGATGCAATTTCGGCGGTAATTTCATAACAACTTTCCAACATTTTTATTATTATAAAGGCGTTATCGCGGCAGTGGCAAACAATAATCAATGTGTTGTTGGGGCTGCTTATCACGCACAAGTTGGTGGAGTTCGAATGCTTGACGGAGACGTCACTGATGAAGTTGAAGCACGATCACTCAGGTAATTATCCTTTAATTTTGTACAATACTTTACCCTTTAAGCTAGTGTATTTTGAAATGCATTTCAAGACTCGATATTATAATTCACAGGGGACAAATGTGCAAATTTTCAAAAAACGCCCTAAATGGACCGAACATGCCGGTAAACAGGGTTCAATCGAAAATCGCTAAAACACGGGTCTAGTCAAACTTTATGAGAAAAACATAAACGGAAAACGGAACTGATTTTTTTTCATAAAAATTCCAGCTTAACTTGACCACAAGGGCGGTTTGTGCAAATTTACACGTTTGTCCTCCTAGGGATTATATGCTACTTGGGACCCTTATGGGTCAAGTCTGAATGAATAATTGTGTACAACTAGGCGCTAAAGAGCAGCCATTATGCACTATTTTTGGGAGTCTGATGAACTCGGTAATGGGCGCGAACTGAGTATTTAAGATCATTTAATCATTGTAAAAGGAAATGAAATCGGAAGATATAAAAACCGTGCCGTCGCGGAGTCTACCGGGCTCTTTTTGACACCTTCAGACTTGACGGCTCGCAGTATAATAATTTATAGCATGTCAATGCCGCTCGTTAGAAGAATCATAATTAGTCGTTTTAATTCATTCACCTGGCCAATTATCACCTGGAAATGTATATTAAATACATGCTGGATGTCTTACGTCAATACGATTGACATAAAAGGCCTTATAACGCCTAATTACTGAACCATTAGCGTCGTTTTCCGTTCAGCTGTGGTAAGCTGGCCTGGGAATGCTACCCGAACCATTAACTTGCACTTGTCAATCACGTATTTTTTTCGAACAAAAAACCGCCATTTTTTATTGATATGACAGACAAACGCTTCAGACACTTTAGAACAGAGGTCAACAACAGTGGCAACACTTTGTACCCTACCTTACCCGAAACCGGTAACTATAAGTGACTGACTTAAAAATAATGTGTTTCTAGACGGTTTAATACTTAAACGCTCATTTGTCCAATAGTAACCTCAAGACAATTTTTATCTCGATTTTCGGATTCTTCGACATCAATTACCTATACTGTGAAAGAAAAAATCGGTCACACGGATTTTTTTTGCGGTTCCCGGGCGCCGCTCCGGGGCTATATAAACCCCGTTATGATTAACCCAGAATCAAACATTATTCAGTATACAAATAAAAGTTATACACAAATAAAAGTTTTAAAACCCATACAATTTGTCTCTAAATATATCTCATTTGGTGACTGAAGTGGGATGCGAACCCACGCCTGGAAGAGATTGGAGATTGGGTACATCTAAAAATAAGAAAATTAGTTAAACCATCACCCGCGGGACTCCTCGGGCGGAAGCCCCATATGATCGGGCGGTTTTGTTAGTCTTAGATAACCTTAGACCAACTTTTTTGAGATTTCTTGGTCAAAGTTTTAGTCTCAGCAATGGAGGCCGTGTATATATTGGTCGACAGGGGCAAATATTTACATTGTCCGATTGCATTAGAATGGGCGTTACAGCGGATCAGGTGTCGCTTGTCAGTGGGTTTGACCACTCCGCTTCCTATTTTTGGGTTATCAATGGGCACGAACTCATTATTAATTTAATGTAGGGAGGAGTCCTCCCCGCGGCCAGCGTGCTATATTCGCTGTATCCAGTTGTGGGCCTGATTATATGCGACTTCCCTCACGAGGACTTTGCACGGGTGATGAGGGATGGGTACATGTAAAAATAAGAAAATTAGTTAACCCATTACCCGCGGGACTCCTCGGGGGGAAGCCCCATATAATCGGGGGCGGTTTTGTTAGTTTTAGATACACCACCTACCAACGTAAGTTAACCCCACGTAACTTAACAAAACTCATGTAACTTAACAGTTTTCTGTTGAACTTTAGATATTTCCAATATTTAAAAAGATGTGTCCGAATAAAATTTGGCTGATTTTTTATTTACAGGACACCGATGCAAAAAAACGAATCTGGAAACAAATTTTTGTTAAAAAATTAAAATAATTTAGCTATTTTTTTCTAATCTCAGACACGCACGGGCAATTGTTGATGTCTATTCGGCGAGTTGGGGACCCGATGACGACGGCAAGAAAGTTGACGGGCCACGGCAACTGGCGAAACGTGCGTTTGAAGACGGCGCCAAATATGGCCGTAATGGGCTAGGCTCGATTTTTGTGTGGGCGTCGGGCAATGGCGGGCATACATCTGACACATGTGCGTGTGACGGTTACACAAACTCCATCTATACCATATCGGTCTCGGCGACCACTGAGAATGGTCATCGACCGTGGTATGCAGAAAGGGTGGTAGTCAAATTGGTATAATCCGAAATTAGTAGAATCTGAAATTGGTTCTCATCGTTCACCAAGAAAACCTCTCCGCAGTTTCTAGATTCCAGTTTTTTTGCCCAAAGAAAAAAAATATTTTAAAACTCACATAGAGTGCCTAACCACTTTTAATAATAGTTTTCATTTCAAATAATTTTTATTTGAAATAAAACTTTTTTTTGTCCAAACTTTTTAAGCGTCAACGCCTACGCACTACACATTTAAAATAACATTTTGTATTTGAAATAAACTTCATTATATTTTTTGTTATTTGAAATGATTATGTAGATGCAGTTCATTTTGGAGATTCCGCACTTGAAATACAAAAAAAATCGAGGTAGTATTTTGCCGCTAGAGAGCATTTCAAACTACATGTATGGAACTACTGTATAACGCGCTAGAGAGCATTTTGAACGCTTTTTGAATGCTGAGTAGAATATACAATTTGTACCGGATTCTACCAGTTCGACTAGCACCGGGTGAAGTTGCGCATCGACCCTAGCCGCTACTTACTCTTCGGGCGAAGGAAACGAAGGAAAAATTTTAACTACAGATTTGCATCATCAGTAAAGGGTTCGAAATTTGCATTTTATTAAAATTGTCAAAGAAAAAACAGCCAAGTTTTATATTTCGAAAAAAAAATCGAACTTTTTATCAGTGTACCAATGCGCATACGGGGACTTCGGCTTCAGCGCCATTTTGCGCGGCGATCGTAGCGCTTACACTAGAAGCCAATGGGAATTTGACGTGGCGCGACATGCAACATCTAGTGGTGCGCACTTCCCGATCCGAAGGCCTCGAAAATAATGAAAATGAATTTGTACAGAATGCAGCCGGATTCAACGTTAGCCACGTTTTTGGGTATGGTCTGCTCGATGCCTATGGGTTAGTAACGGCGGCCCGAACTTGGAAAAGGGTTCCTGATAAGCATTTATGTTCCATTGAAAGTGAGCCACTGATTGAACGAAGTTATAAAAGTCAGAGATGAAATGCGAATTTTCAGTAAAGTGGGTTGTCTTAAAAATCCGTTAAAAAAATCCATGTTAAAAATAAATCTCGTAAAAGATTTTTCGTGTTAAAATCCGTGTTAAAAAAAAATTCGTAAGAAGTTTTCGTTGTGAAAAAATAAATCTCCTAATAGGTTTTCCGTGTTAAAAAAATCCGTGTCAAAATAAGCGTGTTAGAAAAAAAAATCCGTGTTAAAAAAGTGGATCCCGAATATGGGCCATATTATATTGGGCGTATATTATATAATTTTTTAACAATTTATATACACATACCGTATGTGGATGCTCAGACTGCGAGGATGACTTCAGAATAGCGCTACGAATCATAGGAAAATTGCTCAAAGCCTTGCAGTCCGAGAGTCCCCATAAGGTTAGACTAGCCATAAAGTTTCAATCTCTAAAAACAGTCCCGATAACGCCTGCCGCCCACGCCGCCAGCCAAATTCACCCGAAAACGCGACGCATCGATTCACATTCGGCAATTGTCACCGGGAGTGTAATGGGGGCTGTTGCGGTCGTACTAGCGCCGATTGCGTCCAATGTGAAAATTATCTGGCGGCTGATGGAAAAACATGCGTTGAGCAGTGTCCAAATGGGTACCGTGCTGATACGGTGAATCTGAACAGTCACCAATGTCAAGATATATCACGAATGATTGAACCGCGACAATCGATGAGACATTATATCCATGTTTCACGCGCCGCATGTGGCGATAATTCAAATACCGAAAAACGCGTCAATTTTCTCGAACACGTCGTTTTCAAAATTGCGATTGATCATCATCGCAGAGGGGACTTGGAAATTAAGCTGACTTCCCCACAAGGCACAAAGTCTACTCTATTGGAACGTCGCACTTACGATAGAAGCACAAAGGTAGTACAGAGGGAGTGCGTACTAAGGGTCACTTAATAATTTTGAAAAAAATGACCCTTATTAAGCACACCCAGGCAATTTTAGTGTAGTAACTTCATGTAATTATGATTTGTCTCGTTATATACAGGGGGTGTGCGTATTAAGGGTCAATTAACAATTTTGAAAAATGACCCTTATTAAGCACACCTAGGCAATTTTAGTGTTGTAACTTGATGTAATTATGATTTGTTCCGTTACATACAGGGGTGTGCGTATTAAGGGTCAGTTCACGATTTGTGAAAAACGACCCTTATTAAGCACACGCATCGTTAGGCAATTTTATCAATTTGAATGTTATAATCAGCAACCCTTATTTGGACTACAAATTTTGAACCAATAATACTTCTCATAAAAAAAGGACCCTTATTTAGCATTACCGAGCCACCCCTAATAATGACACATCAAATTAATAGTAACATCCCTAATATTTGTTGAAAATCCTATATGAAAAATAGGTTATTAGGAAAAAAAACATGATTAAATAACTGATTATAGGGATTTAGCGATTGGGGATTCATGACTGTACATCACTGGGGTGAAGATCCGCATGGAATGTGGACCCTGACTATTCTTGACGTTCCCCAAAAGCGCGAAATGCCTCGAAATGGGACGCTGAAAAAATGGACATTAGAACTACATGGTACTGAAGTTAACCCTCAGCCAAATTGGACTCCACCACCACCTCCGACTCCTCAAAATAACATCGATTATGAGACCGTTTCAAACACAAATCAACCAGACTCTTTACTACAACACGGATGTCGGCAGGTATTTAAAACGGCATAGTCTGATTTGGACGAATACGGAAAATGGATAAGGCCATGACGAGTTGAAATCGCCGTTCGTTTAGATTTAAATAATAAATGACTGAAATATAAACAGTGTAGTAATAGTAATGAAATATTCAAATGATGCATCGTCTCAAGATAAAAAAACTCATTGTCGGTATCAAATATCAAGCAATGCAATTGGCTCAACGTGAAAAATCCCTCAGGGCTGCTTAGGGCCAATTAAAACCGCCGAAAACAAACAACATGAGACACCTCAGAGACACTTTCATGCATCTTTTGAATAATAATTCCAGTCATTTAATTTTTTTAACCTACGCGAACGGCGATTTCAAGTCGTCAAGGCTTTAAAACCATAAAATGCCTGAATTATTTTCGTGTAATTTTTCTAGAACGAAAGAATTGTTGGCATTTTGAATAATACGCTTTGATAGAGAATAAATGCATTACATTTAGTTTCATTATCAAAAGTGTCACGAGCTCTGCGCCCCCGGTGGCTGCTGTGGGCCGTCCGAGCGCGAGTGTCGATATTGCAAGCATGTATATAGTCGAGATAATGAAAAGTGTTTGGCTTCGTGTCCGTTTGGAGAATATCAAGATTCTGACAATCACTGTCGCTTATGTAGGCACCCCTGTACACACTGTTCAATGGATCCCGACCGATGCACAAATTGTGCCAAGGGATACGTGCCTGATGGACAGGGCATTTGCGAGCGGCAGGTAAGGTTCACGAATTTCAAAAATAATTAATACCTTGGGCATCGAAAAAGTTATGAAGGCACCAAAATACATAAGAACATATCAAACAAAGATCGTAACGATTTTGGGTCACCGCACCTAAAAAATACGTAACGATTTTAGGTCACCAGACTTCGAAAAAAAATCGTAACGATTCGGGGTCGCCAGATCTCGAAAAAACAATCGTAGCGATTTGGGGTCACCAGACCTCGAAAAATAAAATCGTAACGATTTGGAATCACCAGACCTCGAAAAATCGTAACGATTTGGGGTTACCAGACCTGGAAAAAAAATCGTAACGATTTGGGATCCTAACGTCATGACGCGTCAGTCTGTAACGATTTGCGGCGTAACGACAAAAAAAAGTACCTTAGACTGGCCGAAATGACACGTTTAACTAATCTTAACCCCCGGGCGGACGTATAACAAATTGACGGACAGAGTTTTTTTTATTTTACATTGTAAATAGGTTGTAGTATGCTAATATAAGCTTTCAGTGTGAGCCTGGTTTTTACGTTGACGAAGTAACAAATAAATGTAAACCATGTCATCGGAGTTGCAGCAGATGCGATGGGGAATTTGCTAACCAGTGCAAGTATGCATCATTTAAAAATAGTTAAAAACAGTATGATGAAATAATATTTAGGTCATGTGCGCGCGATTATTATTTGGAATCGGGGTCCTGTCGTGAAACCTGTCACGATGGATTTTACCCAGACAAAACAGGTATGGAACAAGTCTTGTCTACAAATTCCATCAAATGTTTTAGATAATATATGTCGACAATGCTCAGAATCGTGTGGAACATGCTCTGGGGGAACGGCGAATGATTGTTTATCCTGCAAGGACAGACAAGATCGACTCAAAGACAACACTTGTCATTCTGGTAATTTTTTATTACAGCCCACTTCCCGATATCGGATATTTTTGATTACCCTGAAAAAAAATAACGAAATGATATTTTGCCAACATATGAATAACTTTATTTTTGGCGAAAAAATAGGAATTCGACGTATTAATAAGTTTGATACAGTCATTACTCTCAAGACGGACGCTTTTTGTGAAAAAAAAATGTCCCAAAACAGTCGAAAATAGATGTATTGTCAATTTTCTGATTTTCTCATATTTTTTTAAATTTCGGCATATATGTTGGCAACAACATGTAAAATGGTAACAAGTCATCACAACCCAAAAAGGTGTTAACATAATGGAATTTCTTTAACGTAACTGGTTAGGTAACCTAACTTAGGTTAATATAATTGGTCACATAAATGGTTAAGTGGTGTATTTGTAGAAATATATGAATTAAGGGTTCATGACATGAACTTCATGTAAGTGAGTAACCCCATGAGGGACGCTTACCCCATAACTGCCGTTAATCCCGTTATGGCCCGTTCGCTTTTTTGAGAACGTATTTTTAAAACGGCCGTTATGGGAGTAAGAACTGTATTTTTTAGAGTGTAAAGATTTAATGAAGGCCTCCTTGTGTCTGAACGTTTTGGATTTCTGCGATGTTTATCTGGTTTCGAATTATTGCTGCGAAACGTGCAGAAGTCATTCGGGGAATCCAGTGCCGCCAAAACCTCCCGGTGCCCGCCAAAACCAGTAAAGTCCACGCTATTACACGCTACTTGTATACACGCTATTTGTATACAACAAAGGGGTTCAACGGTCTGTTTCTTTATTTTACCTCAATGTGAAAATATACGCGCCTTTAGACTGCTATTTCAATATCCTGTATATCTCTCAATGAATAAAATTGCCTCACACAAACTAAACAACTATTTTCAAATACACAGGATGCGCCCCTAACTGCCCACCCGTTAACCGGCCACTTATGGGCCAAAATTCACAGATAACATTATTTAACGACTACGCATTGAGCCGTTAACCGACTCCTTAACGGGCCAGTTTCTGAATAATTTCAGTGGACGGTTAACGGCATATCAAGTGTACACCTTTTGCTCTGTTTAAAAACTAGCCTTTATTTGACCCACAGTCATAATTGTTCTACCAATAAAGAGTGGGTGAAACTGACCGTACCCAGGGCTCGGCAACAGCCCGCTGACCGTACCATTAGTTTCGGGCGAAAGAAAAAACAGTTTAAGCCAAATGTTTCCTTAGATCCATATTCATTTTTCATTTAAAAACATATAATCCAAAAATTTAATAAATCATCCTTAAATGAGGTACTTCCCTGTATTTATGAATAGTTTGTACATACAGTCACACGGAGTCGCTGGTCACAAAAGGGAGTTTACATCGCTTGTTTGCTTGTCGTCGCTCGTCTATTGAGAATAGTTTATTATCAAAATAGTGAATTTCTGGTACAGGGGGCCCCAAAGTAAAGGCTACCCCAAAGTATGGGCCATTTTTGGCACTTTTGAAAATCGAGAAAATGAAGCTTACTTTGGCCCCCACCTGTATACAGTTAACTCATATAGTTAAATTTTTGACATTTCAAAAACCGTTGTACAGTCGGTAACGTAACGAGTTGACACGTCATAAGTTGACAGTTCCTCTCAAGTTGACACTTTTTTGGAGTTTTTAGGGAAAAAATGAGCAAAAAACCGCAAAAGTGACGAAACAAGTTGACAGTTTGTCACCCAAATCGGAAACGAAAGTGTCAACTCGTTACGTTACCGACTGTAATAGGGGTATCCACTGAGTACTACCCAGTATTCTTTAACCTTGTTTTTTGACCACCGAAAAGTCTCATATTATATGTCAACGCCCAAACGTTGCCGTTTTACATTCTAGAAATTAATACGGCATTTTCCTTGTTATTTTAATGTTCTGTAATAAAAAAGGCAACTTTTGGGCTTGGGCATATAATATCATTCATTTTGATATTCAGCATAATTTATGCTGCATTCAGAATGCTAATCTGAAGGTTTCATGAAACAGAAAAGTGTCAAAAATGCAAAAAATAAGCTTATTATTTCTAAAAACAGCAGCCACTTCAATCAGAATAAGATACGGCCGCTTTGATGTGCCAATGACTTTTAAATTAAAATATCAAATCTCGTTAATTGACTTAAAAAGCAGGGCTAATTTATCACTGGATTCATTCGCCTATAACTTATAGCCTATAACTTTAGATGTATTCTTGGCTGACCTAACGAGTTTAAAGTCGCAAATCAATATTACTTTGTTAAAATCAAAAAAAAAATACTAAATGCTTTTTTTGATCATGACGTCAATACGTTTATAAAAATAGATTTTTTATTTATAATTTGAACTCTATGCAATTGTTCTTTTTCAAAATCAAATTAATGGTTTTTGTCCTCACGAACTAAAAAATAATGTAAAGTTGGTTTTTTAGAATAATTTGATTTTAATAATGTATATGTTACATAATAATATGTAACAGTTTAAATGCAAAAGTCCTTTTTCTGGTAACGATCAATTTTGGGTAATTCGACAAAACAAACGTTTGAAAGTCGTTTTGTCAAAAAAAATTGTTTTGTCAAAATTAAAATGCCAAATTATTTCGTCAAACGGATCAATTCTCCTCAAAAGTGACTCGTCAAAAAAATCTACCAAAATTTAAAAATAACTTTTGTTAAAAACTTTCGTCAGACATTTGCCAAAATATTAATAAAGTTACGTCAAAAGCCTTCGTCAAATATTTATTACATACAAAATAACATGACCTACTAATTATAGCAAATTTTGACAGCTTTTCATTTTTGATAAAACTAGACATTTACTTTGTTTTTAATTTGTATTTAACTGTTTTATCTCTAAAATAACCTCGAATAACATGAAATACAGACAATTTCTCGACAAGAAGCCATTTTTTGGAAAACTTTTAAAGCCTAAAATAATACTAGCTTTATAGCTTCGACGATATCAAGTTAAGAAACTTTGAACCAATGTGGTCAAACGGATTTTTGAATTTTGATTTTAAAAATTTAAAATAAAGTCATGATACTCGAGTGCCCATTTTTCTTGTTTTTTTCGGATATTATTTCGCTTAAACTAAAATTCAAAAATCGGAAACAATAGGATTGTGC
>SCLG01000608.1:0-16922 GCA_004367875.1 Oikopleura albicans
CACGTATTGCGCAATATTTTCCCCGTTCGTCCCGTTATGCTACAATTTTTAATTTTTTGGCGTTTTCCAACGAAATCGCCTACGCATTGCGCCGTTATGTTACAATTTTCCGTTATGGTACACTTTTTTTTGATTTGGTTTTGAAACATAACGGCGCACCTGGTGTATATGTATTAGGGGAAAATATTTTCTCAAATAAGTGAAACATAACAGCACGGGCGGGAAAATGTGGAACATTACGGGGTGAAACATAACGGCACACCCTGTGTAGTGAAAATTTGAAGTGCCTGTTTTGTTTGTTATCAGATGCCAGACTCTGTCGGAAATCCCCTTGCTAAGGGGCCCTTGGAATAAACTCCGTAAGTTATATAATAAATTACATAACCCAAAAATAGAGTTTTGCCAATGCAAACGGTCCGCTTGGGAAATCTATGACCTTAGAATTGATGAAAATGAGCACCGATTCGATCGTCGGAATTCATTCTCGAAATATTCTAACAGAAGTATTCCGAGTAGTGAAACCAGTTAGAAACGACCTACTGTATGATCAAGCTCTACTATTAGCGTTTGGTGGTTTTGCGCCGCACAGTGGGACATCTGAGACCCAATTTCTGTTACGTAATGCATCACTTAAACTGTTTGGACGAATTATGCAACAAATATTTGGAACTCGATATGACCATCGAATGTCAATTCAGACCTTTTCCATCAGATATCCTTTAGCCTACGGAAAAATTATGGGAAGGGTGTCACAGTGACACTGTCACTATTACAAGGGGTCTGGTTATAAGGTTTGAAGTTGTGACCGTTATAAAGTCAGTTTTTTTTTTGCGCCAAGGTCAAGTTGGAAAGTAAAATTTTCTCCAAGGTCAAGACTGAAGTTTTTTGACATTTAGGTCAAGTCAAAAACACGGTTTTTGGGAACAATCTTTAAAATCATGTCTTTTTAAAATTTTTTTTTTTTGGATAAAGTATATGATTTTATTCCGAAATATGTAATGGTTTTATGACCTTAGAATATAATGATAATACATCACCAGACGGGTTTTGTTACCTTTATACATGCTAAAAACGGTAAGATAACCCAACTTTGGTAAGATAACCCGCCAGGTGGTGACTAAGATATTCATAAATGTTTCAACAAAATAATGTCTTGCTTAGGGAAATTTGTATAAAATCGTGTTTTGTTCACTTGAAATTTTTTGATTCGGCAAACGGAGAAAATTAAAAAAAAAATCGAATACAGTCCTTAACCATTTATCGGACGTTTTCGGTTCTCGAAAATACCGTCCAATAAATGAGCATCGTCACAAAAGAGGTAATTTTTTATTAGAATGACCCCATTTTGGCCAAAAAATCGTCCGATAAAGGAGTAAGCGTCCGATAAATGGTTAAGGACTGTAATGTAAAAATTTTTCCGTTTTCAAATTTCTCCATTTTCGGTTTTTGCCGAAATCCAACCTTACTATTGTGTCACCCAAATAAGACACGATAAAAGTTACGCAAAATGCGTTCGAAGTTTTTCCTGGTCTTCTCGTTTTACGCCAGCTCTATCCAACATTAGGCACAGCTTTTTCGGATTTGGAATCATTAACCAAAGTATTAATGGAATTACTTGGCCATAAGGACTGGAAATGTCGTTCTATGGCCGGAAATGCTTTGTTATCCGTTAATCACTTATTAAGCAATGTGCTCTGTAAAAAACTCAACAAAACTGAATATTATAAGGACGTTAATTGGCAACATGGAGTTCTGCGTGTTATCCGAATTCTGACAGAAAACGATTCTTGTTCAGTTGTGCCCGATTTATGTCCCAAAATGGTAAGCGTGAACAATTTGGAATATTTTCGGACGTATCGGGGTTAACTTATAATTACCACGAATCGTCTAAAATTACCGGGGTCGCCAAATAAGGGCCCCTCAAATAAGGGTCGCTTTCGCCAAATAAGGGTCGGTCGCGCCAAATATGGGTCGTTTTTTCCGAGAAAAATATTATTGCGCCAAATAAGGGTAGCTGGTTTTATCGTTGATTATTACGGATGTTTTTTTACTATTTTTTTTTGTCCGCTTATCGAAAAAATTAATTTAAATTGTTTTAACTTCTAATTTAGTCTTAAAAGTAATACAATAAAAAATAAAACGCAAAAAAAAATATTTTCATACAGTATCAGCAATAAAATGTGCATATCCTGGCTTCGCCAAATAAGGGTCGGATCGCCATATAACGGTCGGTTTTTCAAAACACGAAAACGACCCTTATTTGAGGCATATTTTAAGATTCGAAATTTGCCGGAATCCATCCTAGACATTACTATAGCCTATAGTCTATAGGGGTATCAAGTCATTTTTTTCTTGCACTAAGGTCAAGTCATTTTTTTTTTGTGAATCATGTTTTTTGGGGAAAAAATCTTTGAGATCATGTCTTTTTACGCTTTTTTTTTGGATAAAGACAAACTTCCCCTTATGAATATTCACCTGGTCCCTTTGGAGTTAAGCGACGGTTTCCTGAGATCTAAAATTACCAAAAAAATTTCGAAATGTCCTCATCTAATGGATCGTTAGGTTATATGACCCAAACATTATATAATATTACACAGTTCTTACTTCCAATACGGAAAATTTTGATTCTCGAAAATATCGTCCGTATATAGGTGAATTTTCATAATGTGTCCATTTTTCGACTGTTTTGGGGACATTTTGTCTTAATATTGGAAGCAATCGTCCGTATTGAGAGTAAGTACTGTACTTCGTTTAGTTGAGCCTGCCCGCCAGAACAGAATATCTCCGAATTGTTCGGATGAGTGCTAGCAATGACATCAAACAAAGGTACTGGTTTTTTAGGCGTCATTAAAAACTGGATTTAGTTTCGGATCCTAAGGTACTGTTGTATCGCCCATATCTTTACAATTCTAAATTTCTAATTTTTACTCCTAAAGCGCACGCCGAGTTTATGCCGCAAACATAATGTAATCGTAAGGTCCGTTAGACCAATACGTTTTTAAATCCTAGGGTGAAGTGTGTGCATATATGAACAGGACTTGTTTTTTCGCCGATATAAGGCCTATGGAGGCCCCGTAGGTCAAAATGAGTATTGCTGACGCCCTCAACTTTTCGAGAAAATTACATTGGTGGTATTTTTGGCGTAGGTTGGAGATTTCAAACAGCTCTCTAGTGGGCCCTGGTGGCCCACATCAATTTCTAAATAGTCAGATCGACGTAGTTTGACGAGCTCTACAACTTGGCTTTACCAGTTTTCTTGAATTATTGCAAATTAGTGTCAATTTTTTAAGTGCGTGTTTATTTACACACATTTTCCCCTTACGGGTTCCCAAAAACTCCTTCCCCCAATTGTGATTTTTTTAAGTGTGTTCATATATGCACACACTTCCCCCTACGGGTTATCAATTAACTCCTTCCCCCTGAGAGTTAATGTCACCTAAAAACAGTACCGTAGTATATCAAGGCAGTGTGTCAAAATGTTGAAAAACGAGAAAAATTGCATTGGATGGGACGCCTATATAATATCGTTAGTCAAGTTGTTGGTAGCTGTTATGGATTTCGAAGCCATCAATGGAATTTTACTCGAGCTTGATAATGTTAAATCTGTGATAAAAGTTTTGAGCGATTTGAATGTCACGGATGAAATTGATAATTATATTTGGCAATCATTGATCAACCAATCAAATTTCAATGTTTTTCACGTCATCGACGATACCCTACAGTGGGATCTGTCTCAGAGGCTTTGTAAATTTCCGTTTTGGAAATTACTGGTGTCAGTCGTCAGTTTGTCACCGAGCTCGACGCGGGTCGTACAATAGATACGACCGAGTACACCAAGAGCGCCGTTATGTTACAAAACCAAATCAAAAAAAGTGTAACATAACGGCGCAGTGCGTAGGCGATTTGGAAAACGCCAAAAAATTATAAATTGTAACATAACGGATCCTACGGGGAAAATATTGCGCAATATTGTAACATAACGGAAAATAGTTATTACGTAACTCCAAAATATTGCGCAATACGTTTGTTTGCTCTACAAATTGTAACATAACGGCGTTGTGCCTAGGCGATAATGCTAGAAAAAAAATTCCAAAAAAATTGTAACATAACGGGACGAACGGGAAAAATTGTAACAAAACGGCGCACCTGGTGTACTATTTTAAACCTACAAGCGAAATTTTCTCGGTGACACTTTTTTTCCTCACACCAGTATCAAAACCAATTAGTTCTTCAATTTTTTTTTATCTAGACGGTCAGTTTGCTTGGCTTATTTGAAAGATCCCACTGTAGTGCGAGAAAACATGACGAAATTTATGTTTCATCTAAAGTCAACCCTTTCTTCAACTTATTGCATATCGATCACAGACGTTGATTCTGCTATTTCTGTTGCTTTAAGGGCACTTGCGGTTGACGGCTATAGAAATGCAATCTTGGCAATAATATTTAATTTTGTCAAAATTGCTGCTGAGCCCCACGTTGACTCTGGTATACGCTTTTTATCTGCAAAATTAATTGCGCGTCTCTGGCCCCAGGAAAATGTCGAGTTTTGCCTGGGGGCATTTATGCTAGCTATGGATGAAGAGGAATCGATTCGAGCCTTGATTCGCCCACTTTTAATCCACATCCCAAAAAACAAAGCCCAGGATTTTAAAGAAAATTCCAATTTTAATGTAGCATAATATCATCATAATCATCATATTTTAAAACTAATCGAACGACTTTAAGCATTATAGTGACCCATTTAAACGAGTATAGGCGTTGTTACAATTTATGACTCATTGAAATGGTATTTTTTCGACCAACAACCGGTATTTCGGCCATTTCGGGTCGATTTGTCGGTCAATTTCACAAAATTTCAATTTTTTAACCCGATTATCGGATCCGCCATCATCGATAACAGTTGTGGGTGCGAGAACTTGACACTTTTTGGTAAATTTTTGGTTAAATTCGTGCAAGAACCTGACAGAGAGAAAAGTATATTTAAAAAATGAAATCAAAAAAAGTAAACTTGAGCATCGTATTCTGCGTGACCTGTTGAGCAAAACAAAATTACAAATGGTTGACACAAATGTTGCGAGAACTTGACGGCTTTTGACAAGTGAAAGTGTCAAGTTCTCGCATCCACAACTGTACATATAAATGAGCACTTTTATTTATAAAATTGGCTGATTAAATTTTCGTCAAATTTTCACGGAATTCATATGATAGCCATTTTCTACTCAACTCTCACGAGAAGTGTGGTAAATAGACACGCAACTTGTTTTTTTTCGTCGATTTAAGGCATATGGAGGTCCCGTAAAGAAAAACGGGTATTGGTGACCCCCCTCAAGCTTTCGAGAAAATTCGATTGACGGTGTTTTTTGCCTAGGTTGAAGATTTCAAACAGCTCTCTAGAGGGCCCTGGTGTCCCAAATCAATTTCTGAATAGTCAGATCGACATAGTTGGACGAGCTCTACAACTTGGCTTTACCAGTTTTTTTTGAATTATTGCGAATTAGTGTCAATTTTTTAAGTGCGTGTTTATTTACACACATTTCCCCCTACGGGTTCCCAAAAACTCCTTCCCCCTGAGAGTTAAGGCCTTATAACCACCCCCCCCCTTATGCGGATTTTTCCTTTAATAACCTGGACATAGAGGTCAAAGAAGCAATCGAGTTGATGACCCGCTATGGTGATTATAAATTTCTTTCTGATCTTTATCACCAAAAACGCTGCGAGGAATTGATGGAAATGAATCCGATGTTTGAGATTGATTTTCTGGAATTATTGAAAGATAAAATAAACGAAATGTAAAACGCCATTGTCTGGTTGCGCTCGTGGTTAACCGTACGCGCAACCGGACCAGAAATTGTGTCTTTTTATGAATTTTATTGAACGGTATTATTTTGTGGAGCAGTCGATGAAACTCTTCTGAAAATATTTCCTAGAAATGAAAGCCGGTGTCTATAAGGCCATCGGAACAAAATAAAATGAGGCCTTACTAGCACCCTTTCCTNCCTTAATCGTAAGGGGCACGTATAATCATCAATCTGACACAAAATAGCTTAAATTCCGAGTACTAACTCGTAGGGGGATATTTGTGCAAATTCGCACGAAATCGTTTTATAGCCGCTATCTGAGCTAACTTTTCGAAAAAAAAAAATTCGTACAAATTTTCACGACTGTCCCCTTATGAGTTAACAGTAATACAGGCTGTTCCGTTTTGTGAACAGTGGTAATTGGGTGTTGAAAACAAAAGAAAAAATGAACGTAATTATGGTTTTTGTTCACAATAATAATGCATTATATTTGCAAGTTGATGAGAAATGATTACGAATAACCGTCTCATGATTTTTTCATCAGTTTTTTTTAGTCTGTCAAATTCTGGATTCCATAAATGACACTGCCGTAAAGGCACCCCCCGTAAATCATAATGAGGGGGGTGCCGATTTCGGGCGCAACTGCTTGAATTCCCATCAACTTCGCCAGAAACGACTCTCGTCTCACGCGAGCTAAATTAACTTTTACAATTTTTCATTCCTCATCCTTTACAGGGTTGGTTATAAGGTCTGTTATTTGGTCCGTTATAAGTCCGCATCTATTGATACTTTCAAAATCATGTATTTTAAAACTTTTTTTAACTACAGGGGGAATGGTTACAAGGTGTGAACGATGTAAGGTCAAGTCAGTTTTTGTTTGGCACCAAGGTCAAGGAAAAGAAAAAATGGTTAACCAAAGTTCAGTTAACTAAAGTTCAGTTTAAAAATGCATGTAAGATAAAAGTCAGTTTTTTAGACCTTGACCTTATAACCAACCCTCCCTGTAGCATGTTTTTGGAGAAAAATCTGGTCTTAAAAAAACCTGTAAAACACATTTTTACAGTAGATTTTTGTCCCAAAAAGACATGACTTTGTCGCACAGAAAAAATCGTAAACAATTATGATAAATTTTAGACATACAACTCTAGTACCCTGTATGCTCTATAATTTACAGAAGTGTCAATAAATAGTTGTCCCACCCGTGTCTGAATTTTTTTTTGGCAAAAATATTTTTTCGTAGAGTTCACTTCATATTTTAATAATACTCAAATTGAGTATATGCACTCATGTTGACTCACGTTTCGTGGAATAAAATTCATGTTTTTTGAACTTGTGTTTTTGAAGTATTATAATTTACAACGTCATTCTTGCGGCAAATACAAAAATATTAGCCGCGGCCTTCCCGGAAGTTAAATTACTTTTTTTTTGTCAGATTATTCGTGCATTTCCTACGTTATTAGTCGTTACGTTTTAAATACATCCCCTAACTCTTTGAATTTATTTGCGAAAAAACGTGTTATTTCAAGTGAAAATTGTTATTTCAACTGGGTAATGCGTAGGTTGTCCGCATAGAATATTCTCAAAATAACAACTTCCGTAGAAACGTGCCCATTGGACTCAAAATTAGCGGTCTGGTCTACATTTCGCTTAGAATCCGTATATGGGTTCCATTTTGACGTACATATGACTTTTCAACGAGTGCGTAGGCGTAAACTCTAGTCCAATTTGGGCATAAAAATGTTATTTCAAATGGTGAGGTGGTGTAAAAATCAAAAAATTATTTTCGGAAAACAGTAAAATTTCAAGACTTACTGCTCTGGTTGGGCAAGTTGAAGGCCCGCATCAGGGTCTGACTTTTCCTGAGTAGGACAGTCATTGTGTTTGGGCGTTGAAGTCGTCGTATACGTGTAGTTTAGTGAAGAATTCCAAACTCTACAAAAAAAAAAAATATTTCAAAATATTTTCAAACTTTTACATTTGTAGTCTACAATGAAGAAAATATGCATCATAAATACGAAACTCGCCACAATTTGGCCCTATGTTCAGTGCATGATCATTTGTGAAAAACACCGTGGTTATTATGTAATGAGTATAATGTGCTCGTTAAAATTATGAAGATTTTAGCGTTTATTAGACAGCTCTACTTTATTAAAATCAGAAAACAAAAATACTAATAAGTAGGCTCTTTCAAAATCAACCCACACCCCGCTTAGCACCTACGTCAGTTTTTAGCAGGTCAGAAGAGTTTCATAAATCAATGTCGGCGTAAGCAAAAAAANGGCTTAACCGTCCGTTTTTTAGTAAATTATTTTGAAAAATTTCTCTTTGTTTCTCAAAAATTAATGTCATATAGCAATATTAAAACTTTTTCAATGGTCAATTGAGTAAAAAAGTATAAAAAAAGTAAGAAATAACAGTCATAGAAAAGAGTCACGTGTTATAGGAGATCAAGTTTTTATATAAAATGGCTATTTTTGCTTAACCGTCCACTTCGTTTTTTTTTAATTTCCCCAAAAAAGTCGCCTACGCACTACCGGCTTAACCGTCCGGATCCGGCTTAACCGTCCAGTTTTGAAAAAAATTTAGTGGACGGTTAAGTACTTAACCTGTGTAATTATTTTGCGAAAAAAACAATCACTATTGCCTAGAGTCAAATTCCATGATGTCTATTTAGTACTCACCCCCTGCGCCGTTATCGGGTACAACCTTTGAGAAAAAATTTGCTCGATTACGTAAGTTTTACCTGATAACGGCGCAGGGGGTGTATACAATTTTTGTAAAAAAAGCGGAAAACAAATCGCTACGCTCCAGAACCCAACAAGGTTCATTAACGTTTGATGTACAGAAGGTAGGCCAATTCCGGAGCGCTTTGCGATTTTAAGCCAAAGTCCCCTTTTGTTCCGGAACTGGACTTTTGGCCCAAAAACCGTTCCGGAATTAGACTTTTGTATTGTGAATTCCTCGAAATCCTCTACCGGCAAAAATTGCGAAATAAGGTATTTCAAAAATATCGAATATCGAGAGAATAGTTTCCCCTTAAGGGCCTGACCTAAATATCGTATATAACGTACTAGTCCGCCGTACGTTAAATACGGTATGTAGGTCAGACCCTGCAGGAGAAACTTTTCTCTCGATATTCGATAGTGTGGAAACACCCCTTATTTCGCAATTCTTCAGGATGTAAAAAAAAGGACAAAAATATTTTTAATTATATAAATAGAGGTTAATCATATGTTATTAATAAATAGTCAGTGTTTCGAATACCATTATGTGATTCTAACCAACATTATTTGTATAACCCTTAATAAAGTTAACCCCTTTTTTAGATACTGAATACCCTGATCTAAACCAAATGTCTATTTTAGACGGATTATTCATCTTTGATCAATATTAGTAAAAAACTTGTTTGAAAATAATATTTATATAATAATAATCTAATATAAATTTTCTTCAGTAAAAAAACGTTATAAAATGGCGCATTAACTACATATGAACTCTAGCAACTCAAGTTGTTCCATGTTTTAACCACTATCGATAAAATAAGACTAATAAATGCATTTATAAATTCATTTAAATGTTGCCAAAAAAAGAAAAATATAAAAATGTTTTTGTCATCAAATTGATTTGACTTTTTTCTTAATTACTAAAAATAATATTATATAATATTTTATTTATATAATAATTATACGATATAATTTTATTTTTAATGAAAATATCGACTTAATAACTTATAATAAGTTAAATCAATTTGATGACAAAATATTTTTATATTTTTCTTTTTTTGGCGATATTTAACTGAATTTATAAATGCATTTATGAGTCTTAGACTTTCAGGTTAACTCAATTAACAACTTGCTACAGAGACAAACATATTATAATTATAATATATATATTATATATATAATTTAGTGGCTGTTATTTTAAACTTGCCTTGAAAAAGTAAACCAAATGGTATTTATAATTATAAATATAACAAAGAAATATACCAATGGTTTTTATTTTTTCAGACTTGATTTAAAAACCTCTTCAAATTCTCAAAAAAAAAAAATAAGACCCGGGTCGACCCTTCTCGTTCATAATTATTCAAAAAAATTGTTTAGGCCTAAAAATCTCCGAAAACTTCATGAGCCCTCACTCTTTTCTCCGTTCAAAAAAATTGTATTTTCAGAATTAAATGTATTCAATACATACCTTTTCGAAATTAAAAAAAAAATTAAAAAATTAAAATCTGAAGTTCTGATCCCCGAATCTGCTTCCCATTGATGTTATAACCATTATGTTTTTGCCAGTCACAAGATGTGAGTGAACCTTAGCCAATTGGCGCTGTCAGCTATCGTATGCGTAGGCGGTTTATTATTTTTTTTTGTNTAACCACTATCGATAAAATAAGACTAATAAATGCATTTATAAATTCATTTAAATGTTGCCAAAAAAAGAAAAATATAAAAATGTTTTTGTCATCAAATTGATTTGACTTTTTTCTTAATTACTAAAAATAATATTATATAATATTTTATTTATATAATAATTATACGATATAATTTTATTTTTAATGAAAATATCGACTTAATAACTTATAATAAGTTAAATCAATTTGATGACAAAATATTTTTATATTTTTCTTTTTTTGGCGATATTTAACTGAATTTATAAATGCATTTATGAGTCTTAGACTTTCAGGTTAACTCAATTAACAACTTGCTACAGAGACAAACATATTATAATTATAATATATATATTATATATATAATTTAGTGGCTGTTATTTTAAACTTGCCTTGAAAAAGTAAACCAAATGGTATTTATAATTATAAATATAACAAAGAAATATACCAATGGTTTTTATTTTTTCAGACTTGATTTAAAAACCTCTTCAAATTCTCAAAAAAAAAAAAATAAGACCCGGGTCGACCCTTCTCGTTCATAATTATTCAAAAAAATTGTTTAGGCCTAAAAATCTCCGAAAACTTCATGAGCCCTCACTCTTTTCTCCGTTCAAAAAAATTGTATTTTCAGAATTAAATGTATTCAATACATACCTTTTCGAAATTAAAAAAAAAATTAAAAAATTAAAATCTGAAGTTCTGATCCCCGAATCTGCTTCCCATTGATGTTATAACCATTATGTTTTTGCCAGTCACAAGATGTGAGTGAACCTTAGCCAATTGGCGCTGTCAGCTATCGTATGCGTAGGCGGTTTATTATTTTTTTTTGTTCGAGTGTTGTTTTGTTTTCGGTAGGGTCGCCTCTTAATCACGTACTAATAGTGGATTTATACTTTTTTTTGTTTTTTTTTTTAAGACGTTTATGCAGGTGATAATTTATTTATTTATGTGCCCAAATTAGGACACCCCAACATGAGCTTGTGTCCTAATTTTGGAAAACTAATTAACCTTTCTTCCAGGAAGATATGTTTAGGTCACGTCAGACCTTCAAAACCGTTTCCTTGGATTTTGCACTTTTCAGGATAACTAGATTAATTTGTTGACCGCAGCAGTTTTACAAATGAAATGGCAATTACAGTCCCTAACTTGGAAAAATGCGTGAAATTTAAATATATTTCCCATTTTTCCAAGTATGGGACTGTAATTTATAGCGGCTTCCCTAGCCAAAACACTAATAATATTGAATCATGGGTTTAAGGTCATGACAGTTCTGACCACAAAACCCGTCATATCCTTTTAACATGTTAACCCGTACGCGTCATGAAGCGTAAATCCTGAAATAAGTCCTAAAATTGACGTTTTAAAGTCAAAATAAGCCATTTAAAATGGCCCATTTTATTACAATTTCTCCCAGATTAACCCTATAAGGGGCGCTAATTCCACCGTTAACCCCATAACTTAACTGAAGGATACGTTATGGCCCATAACTTATGGTCCATAACGGCCGTTTTTTTTCGAAAACTATACTAATTATTAAATTTTTTTTTCAATTTGGCCTTTATGGAAGTAAGGGCTGTAATATATTAAAACAACCATTTGGCCATCTGATTTCATGCACATCAGAGATTGAAATCTCAACTTCAAATTCTTGAGATTGAAAATTAATCGCAGTTTGATACCAATCGAAACAGGTGATAACCATTAACATTTATTTGCAGCTTCAAAAATTTTTCAAAGAATAGTTGTTACCGATAAATTTTTAAGAATCTATAAACATACGTTTTTCGTTTAGCCCGGTTTACTTCAATTTTCGGTCCATTTAGGGCTGTTGGTCCAAACTTGGACTAATGACAGATTTGGTAGACGTCCCGAATCGAAAATTAAAAAAAACGTTACTTTGCGTAGGTTGACACTTTCAAATAGCTCTGTAGCGGCTCATGGTGAGGAAATTACCTTTAAAATTATCATTTGGACTCAGTTTGACGAGTTCTATAACTTGGCCATAACAGTTTTTTTTTTGAAAAATTTTCGAGTTCCCCAGTTCTACCAAATCTGTCAATGGAACCCTGGGAGTTAACAGGATAAAACGAGGGCGATTTGGTAGTCTAGGTAGTCAATGTTGTCCAAAGCGATTTTCTTAAGTTACACGCCTAAAATTCATTTTTTCTCTCTGAACAATATATTTTAACGTAATAATTTTGAGATAAATTAAAATCTACACCAGAAAAATAAGTCAAAAGTAACCTTTTGAGATTAACGAAAAGGGCCAAGAAATTCNAAAATTATTTTTTCGCCAAGTTTGTGCTCAATCGATAAAACAGGCTACGAGCAGCTAAGAAACGTTTAGGAAAGTTAAGGACCGGTCACAGGCATTGTTTACAAAAATAACGAGGTAGAAAAACGCTCATGGAAACCACCAGAAACATTCAACTGCACAACTATTTTTTTTGTTCATTAGAAGAAAGTTCACCCCATAAAATGGTGGCATTTCCGGCACCATAATTGTTGCCGTTGAACTTGGGGAACGCGCTGAACTTGACAAAGTCAAAATTTCCAAGGCGAGGTTAATCATATTAAACCTTGCGCTATTAATTTTGCCAATGGTGACCCCCCTCAACTTTTCGAGAAATTCGATTGACGGTGTTATTTTTTGCGTAGATTGGAGATTTTAAACAGCTCTCTAGTGAGCCTTGGTGGCCCAAATCAATTTCTGAATAGTCAGATCGACGTAGTTTGACGAGTTCTACAACTTGGCTTTACCAGTTTTTTTTTAATTATTGTGAATGTTTTTAATTGCGTGTTTATTTACACGCATTTTCCCCCTACGGGTTCCCAAAAACTCCTTCCCCCTGAGAGTTAAAAATAGGGTACGAAAAAAATTTAAAACACAAAATGTAGGTAAACCCCTTTTTTAGTTCACTACGTTGCCCGATTTTAAATTTTTAACTCCTGGAACGCCCGAGGTTATTTACCGCAACAGCGGTCGATCTTCATAATGTACTTTTCAGTATCTCGCATTGCGACACGTCAAAGGAAAATACATTACAAATACAGTCCCGACCTTCTTGATGTGCACGACTGCCTTGATGTGCACTTTTTCAGCAAAAGTTACGAGGCTGCCAAGACTACCAAATGTTAAATTTTAGATAATCTAAATGAAAATACATATTCTTAAATTTTGTCTCTACCCAAAATGTACCGTTGAAATCCGAAAATCAAACTTAAAAAATTGTCTGACAACCCAGTTAGGCAAAAAATAGAAAAATGTACAATTATGACCGACTGCCTTGATGTGCACGACTGCTCTGATGTGCACGTTTTTCGTAAACGCAATATGCACATCAAGAAGGTCGGGACTGTATATAGATTTTCGTTCGTTCGTTTCATCGTGTCATACTGAAAAATGCATTATGAAAATCGACGGTTTTCGCGGTAAATAATCTAACGCTATCCAGGGGTTAAAAAATTAAAATCGAGCAACGTAGTGAANACTGCTTGATGGTTTATGAGGCCCCCATTTATGAGGCCAGTTTGCCTGCTCGTGCGTTTATTAGGCCACTTTTTTGCCAATATTTTTCGCTTATCCCGCCCACGCACTGAGGTTTTATCAGGCTACCTGAGTTTATGGTCGTGAATGGGTTTATCCGGCCATTTTTTTGTATTTACGATTCAAAATATTAAAACGTATTTTCAAGAATGGGTTTTATTTAAATTGGTTCGTTAATAATGTAAAGAATTTAATTGAAAAAAATTTTGCGTATAAAATATAGTCCTCGTCCTCGAAACGGGTGGTTGTCTCCATTAAATAGCAAAAATATGTAATAATGAAGATTTTTGACGTTGAAAATCACAGATGTCCCCGAAACGGGTGGTCCCTGAAATGGGTTGTTCCCAAAACGGGCGGTTTTTTTGACA
This sequence comes from Oikopleura albicans, assembly GCA_004367875.1. Lineage (NCBI taxonomy): Eukaryota > Metazoa > Chordata > Appendicularia > Copelata > Oikopleuridae > Oikopleura > Oikopleura albicans. Next base: position 14,098 of record SCLG01000608.1, read on the forward strand.
AAGGAAAACTACCCGTTTCGGGAACGAGGACTGTACATATTATGTGTGAGTCGATTTTTGGGAAAAGTTGAAAACCCCGGAATCAAGAAGGAGGTAAGTACATTATGGGGTTGTCGCCGAAATGATCTAAATCGAACTTTAACTCCCAGAAGACTTTAAACTGGATTTTTACTCGCATGTGGGTTAACTTGCACTAAACCTTTATCGCTGTCCTATAAACTAATTTTGCCACTTTTCATTTTATTCCTCAAAGTTTTATCATGAAATTCCACTAGACGCGTCTTTTAGCGATTTTTACTTGGATTTTTAGTCAATTAGTTGATTGGACCTAGGAAACCTCAAAAAAGAGGTTATTTGAAATTAATAGTTTTCACGTGCATTATTTTTTCTGTCAAGTTTTTCCAAAACTGTAAAGTAGTCAACGGCGCATTACTAATACTTAACGGATAAGTAGAAAACTATTTTAAACAAGAAAAAGTGCATATCGAAGGAGCGTTTTGCTTTTACACAGCATACATACAGTATACAATTGCGTTGAGCGTTGGAAAAAATTTGAACGTTGGCCAACGCTTGAATTTTTCCCAACGCTCCAAACACGTTGGGAAGAAAATTCCCTCAACGCCCAACACTCCCAACGCGTTGGGAAGAAAATTCCCCCCAATGCCCAACGTTCCCAACGCGTTGGCCAACGCACCCCAACGCTTCTAACACTGTTTTTTATGAAACAATTACATGAGAAGAATGCATGATTTTTTTTTATCAGACGTGTGATCTCAAGTGTTTGCAAATGTTACAGCGGATGTATTCGAAGTACAATACAAGTTTCAATAATATTATTTTCTTCGTCTGTAATTTGTAGACCAAACGCGCCATCATCAATCATTTTACCGTTTGGACAAATTGGAATTTCAATGAGATTATATCCTTTTCTCAGTGCACCAGATTTTGTTTGAAAGTCAGCTTTAATTTTGTACTTATTAACAAAATTTAGCCGCCAGGTGGCATTCTTTCCACATTGAACAGGGATTTCAATTTCGCCCTGCTCGAACCAAAAGTTGTAAAGTGGTTTTTCAAAGTGAAAATCATTTGATTTCCATTTATGAGTTGTAACATCAGGTAGGTTGAACGCATCAAAAATTAGGGTTTGAAAAAATTAAATGTTTGAGAATTTTAGATAATTTTTTAGTTTTTTTTTTGTACAATTTTGTCAAAATTCACAAACTTTATTCAGGACCAATTTTTGCGGGACAAAAATTGGGCTGTAAAGGGTAGAGCGTTAGAAAATTAAGAACTATTCTGGTAAAAAACAGTTTATCATACACCACCTTTCGAAGTAAGTAAACAAAATTAATGTGAAAAAAGTGCTAACTTAATTGAACATTGTTAAGTAAGTTGAGTAGTGCGTGGGTGGAAGTGCAAGAAAACAAAAAAAAACTGATAACTTACTCGAATTGTGACCTTTTTCCAAAATCAATGAAAAAAATTCTTAACCTATCAGAAGATTGTTAACTTACTAAGTGTTAACTTACTTAAGAAGGTTGTATATTTAAAACTTGAAGTTAAAAAAGTTTAAATTTCTCAAAATGCGATACGTTTTACCACTGTCAGAACACAGTAAAATTTCGAACCCTCGCAAAAATGGAATCATCGAGCAACTCAAGGGACGTGACGCCCAAATCGGAAATTATAGATTCGGCATCTGTATAATCGGTATCATTGTTAGGGTCGTTTCCATTTCTGTCGTCGAAAGCAATGGCGTCAATTATAACACGAGTTTCATAGTTCCGTCGAATGTCACGATTTCCTTCATTATTCCCGAGCTCAACGGAAAAAGTTCGTTCGCAAATTCCCCGATGTCCGATCCGAATTCCGATATCTTAATTGTTTGGTTTTTAATAATCTACGTGGAATTTTTTGTGCTAAAGTGGCCTTTTTTATAGGGTTTCTAGTACGAAACCCATTGGATGTTACATATTACACCACCTAACCAGAAGAAGGGTAAAAATGGTCGCGAAAGAAACCCATTTATGAGGACTCTGCGACCACACATATGGCCGCGAATCGCTGTTCGAACTTTGGTTTCGCGACCAAATGGTCGCGGAATGATGCTTTAGAGAAGATTTCGCGACAATTTTTCCGCCTAAAAATAGTGATCGCGAAACCTCACCCAAAACACGAAACAAAATTTTGAACAACAATTCACGACCAAACCGTGTGGTCGCGAAACTTTCGAAAATAGAACTTCTTTTGCGACCACAAATGGTACCTCATTACCCTTACCAGTTATCGTAAAACTGAAAGTCCTCAAAAATTGTTAAAATAAGTAAACTATAATGAAAATTTCGTTAAGATGATTGACCTTTTGATTAAATGATTGGTAATTGTGATACGTTTGGGTCGAAAAATTATAAAAAACAATTGTATAATAAATAAACTCTATGTCTGAATTCACCTTTATAGAATTCCGACGGGCCAAAACGAATTAATCCGGCTTGATTTCCCTCACAGAAATAGTGTTTGCCTTCTTCGGCTTCGCGGTCTCGAGTGAAAATTTCGGCCGTTTTTTCGCGACCAAAACTACCCCGGCGTCGTAAACGCAAATTAATACGGCTGCGAGTTGGCTCCACCTCGTACTGTTTTCGCACAAATTCGATATAGCCTTGACCGACCGGTACTTTTTCGGCTGGATTGACACTTATACTGGTTTCTTTGCTCAATTGACCGCCGTCAAGAATACATCCTTGCGGATCGGTCAGCGTCATATGAAATTGCATGGTCTCGGTGAGCATGAAATGCGGATTGAAATCAGCTTCGATTATAGTTCT
>SCLG01000608.1:36472-49915 GCA_004367875.1 Oikopleura albicans
GTAAGAGTTCTTGCTGTAGATTTTTTAGCATGTTTTCATTGTTCATAAGGTCAGCCTGTAATTCCGCAATTTCATTTTTCTGTATCGTAATCTGGTTTTTGCATTTTTCAACCATTTCCAATTGGCTTGCAAGTTGACTCTTCAAATCCGATTTTTGATCATCAAACATTTCTTGCTTGTTCGCCAGTTCGTCACTGATTTTTTGAATTGTCTGATTCAAACCATTAATTATGGCATCTTTATCCGACAAAAATGTCTTAAAATTTTCCAGATCACTTAGCGTCAATGAGTGAAGATTTTCGAGTTTTTCCAATTCTTTTCCATGATTTTCCAAGGCAACTTCAGCATCGGTCTGTAACTGTTGTATTTTTATTTTTAGGGTGTCTATCGTGGAATTTAGTTCTGTTCGATGAATATTATATTCAATTTTATCCTGCTCGGATTGTTTGATGCTCTGGTCTTTTTTCGTCAGTTCGTTTTGGAGAAAATCTATCAGAGTATTTTTCTCATTGACTTTGGATAATTCTAGTTTTGTATTATTTATCGAATCCTTCAGTTGCTCACGTAAATCGGCTATCAAGTTATCCTTCCCCAGCAACCCATCATTCAAATTTTGGATTAAGGAAGATTTTTGGGACAGGTCATCCACCAAGTGGTCTATCTCTTTCTGTGAATTTTCCTTCTGAGTCAACATGTCATCGTGGGTCTTATTTATTCGATCATCTCGATCAGAAACGTCTTTTTTCAACGATTTTATCAGATTATTTTGGTCTGAAATTTTCTCTTTCATATTTGAAATTGTCTTGACCAGCTTATCGTTTTCTTTAGACATCTCAATCTTCAAGGTTTGCAGCTGATTTTGGAATTCATCAATCTGCTGATCTTTACCTGACAGTTGTGCAATGTAATTATCAAGTTCCTGAACCAAGGTTGAGCAGTTTAAGCTCCAACATTCGTATTAGCGCGCTTTCATGCTTTTCTGTAATCAAAAAAAGCTAAAGTATTTGGAACTCTTGACTGACAAAAAACGTCTCGGAATCCGACCCTTTTCTGGCACCGAATTGGTTTAATATTATATACCCATTAAATAAACGGGATATTTTAGGTTTTATACAGGGTGAGGTAATATAGATGCTAAGCCGTTTTTGATACGCGAGTGCGCGGAGCGAATATAAGTCACCAAAAAACGGCTTAGCATCTACATTACCTCACCCTGTAGTTAGATTTTTTTTTTTTCCTTTTTTTGGAGAGTGGATATAATATGGTAATTTACCCCCGACACCATATGAATTAGTTTGGAGAAAGTATTTTATAACGTTTAAAAAATGTTTAAAATAACTTTCGACCAATTTCAGTTAGTTAAATTTTATCGGAAAAACGATAAAAACATAAAGTGGGTATTAGTTGGAGGCTTAATTGATAAAGAAGCCAGAAATTATTGAATTGGTAAAAGTTCTAGAGCTAGTCAAACTGTGTCGAAATGATAATCTAGAAGTTAATTTATTTCAAAAGGACTGACCGCAGGCGGAAATTCGTTATTTTGCGTTTATTGCCGCTTACAAACCGCGGTTTAGCGATTCCTGGTTGGTCAAATTAACCTAAAGATTATTTTTTGACGACAATTAATTTTCAATGTGGTTAGATCAGAGATGCCAAAGTTCTGTTTTTTCTCAGAACTTGAAAATTTCAGAACATAACACCAATAGAACAAAAGAACGCACGAACACCGTTCTGGGCCATTTTTCCATCACGAGACAGAACAGAACGGCCATTTAGAACGTTTTTTGTTATATTTGAAAAAAACGTTCAAATATGCGTTCTGGGCCACCCAACCCCCAGCTTTAAAAATAATTCGACTCATTTTTAATCTAAGAACGAATTAACGTTCTCTAAAATAGAACTTTTTTGCGAGCAAAAAATCCTATCACATGAACTGAATTTTTTATTGCCATCACGCAAAAATTGGAGAACAATCACAAAATAGAACAAGCGTTCTGTTCTGTTCTGAAATTAAGAACAGAAATTTGGCATCTCTGGGTTAGATCGACAGTCCAATTGTTAGGCATATTAGTTCATAAAAAATATCCGGCATGGACGACCGAAATTTCCAACCTTTTCCTTGAGCCTTTCTTGTAACTCGTGGTTCAATTGAGCTATTTTATCTTCAGAATCTGTTTTCAAACTCATCAGTTCGGCTTTAAGAACATCAATATCAGCGTTTAGTTTTTGGAGCAAGTCATTCCTTTCCCGCAATGTGTTTTCTAGGTCGTCAATTAAACCTTGTTTTTCAGCGAGATGACTGGAGAGATTCTCAATAGCGGTTTTGTTTTCCTCGGACTTTTTATCGGCGTCAGAACTCGAATGAAGAAGATCTAATTGGAGTTTTTCTATTAGTTTTTCCATATCTAATATAATAGCTTTTAGTTGTTGTATGTCTTCTAGTTGAGCACTTATGACCTTGCTTTTTTCTTCATTTTCCGATTTAGAAATTGAATTCTCGGATTCTTTGGCCGAGTTTGCTTCCTTTAAAACATCAAAATCAGCATTTTTCCGAGCAATTTCGTCTTTGNACAAAATAGAACAAGCGTTCTGTTCTGTTCTCAAATTTAGAACAGAACTTTGACATCTCTGGGTTAGATCGATAGTCCAATTGTTAGGCATATTAGTGCATAAAAAATATCCGGCATGGACGACCGAAATTTCCAACCTTTTCCTTGAGCCTTTCTTGTAACTCGTGGTTCAATTGAGCTATTTTATCTTCAGAATCTGTTTTCACACTCATAAGTTCGGCTTTAAGAACATCAATATCAGCGTTTAGTTTTTGGAGCAAGGCATCCCTTTCGTGCAACGTCTTTTCTAGGTCGTCTATTACACCTTGTTTTTCTGCGAGATGACCGGAGAGATTCTCAATAGCGGTTTTGTTTTCCTCGGAATTTTTATCGGCGTCAGAACTCGAATGGAGAAGATCTAATTGGAGTTTTTCTATTAGTTTTTCCATATCTAATATAGTAGCTTTAAGTTGTTGTATGTCTTCTAGTTGAGCACTTATGACCTTGCTTTTTTCTTCATTTTCCGATTTAGAAATTGAATTCTCGGATTCTTTGGCCGAGTTTGCTTCCTTTAAAACATCAAAATCAGCATTTTTCCGAGCAATTTCGTCTTTGAGTTTCCCAATTTCGTCCGCTTGCGCACGCTTTTCCATCTGGAGAACGTCCATGTCTTTAGTTTTACTTGAAATGTCAGCCTTCAGTTGAGTAAGACTTATATTGAGATCAATTTTAGTCTTTTCATCATTGGCTATCTTTTCAGCTTTTTTCTCAATATCACTTTTCACGAAAGTCAAGAGTGATTTTTGTTCGTTATATTTCGAAATTTCGTCTTTGATATCATTTCGCGCTTTAGATAACTGCTCTTCAAGTTGCTTTTGCAATTCATCTCGCTCCGAAAGTAAATTTTTAAGACGGTCATTTTCAACTTGACCAGGGATCGAAAAAACGTGTGATTTTGGTCAAAATTGAATCACACTCACAATCACGCTGTATTCACAAAATCATCAAAATTATTTGACTGAAATTTTATTTAGTGATTTTGTGATCTTTTGTGACTTAACTCCGAGAGGGAAGTATGTGTATATAGCCATGCAACTTGTTTTTTCGTTGATTTAGGCATATGGAGGCCCCGTAGGGCAAAACGGGTTTTGCTGACCCCCCCTCCACTTTTCGAAAAAAATCGATTGACGGTGTTTTTTGCGTAGGTTGGGATTCCAAACAGCTCTCTAGGGTGGCCCAAATCAATTTCTGAATAGTCAGATCGACGTAGTTTGACGACCTCTATAACTTGGCTTTACCAGTTTTCTTTGAATTATTGTAATTTTTTTCAGTGCGTGTTTATTTACACACATTTCCCCCTACGGGTTCCCAAAAACTCTTTGCCCCTGAGAGTTAAATGTGATTTTGTGATCACAGAATCAAACTTAAGTCCCAAAATCATATTTAAGAAAATCTCGCTCACAAAATGAGCCTCGCATGACCTTGATTTGATGATTATGCGTACTTTTGTGATTATGCGTACTTTTGTGATTATGCGTGATTTTGTTATTCTTTTTCATTTTGTGATTCGAAATCACACTCACATTCAGTCCTAAAGTTTTGAATCACAATGACGCAAAAATCACACTGTGAGTGTGATTGAGATTTCGATCCCTGCGCTTGACTATTTGATAGTTCTTGGTTAAATTTTTCCCTATCATCTTGAAATGAGTCCTGTTGGATTAATAAATCTGCATTTATTTTAGCAAGTTGTTCACGTAGATCAGTTATCGTGCCATTCTTATTAATCAATTCTGATTCCAAGTTTTTCAAGTATGATCCTTTATTTAACAATTCTTCGTTCAATTCCTCAATTTGTTTCTGTGAATTATCAACCAGTGATATATGATCGTCGTTCAATTGTTTGTAATTATCGTTCAGTTCATTAAAATTTTCGGATTTTTGGGAAAGTTCGTGTTCAAGTTGTTCGGCTTCAATTGACTTATTCGAAATTATGTCCTGTAGTTAGGGTGGGCAAGCGAGAATTGAAAATGGTATTTTTTTGAAAATTTATCCACCGATTTTTCAAAATATACAGGGTGAGGTAATATACACCACCTAACCATTTGACTTAACACATTTTTTTCCGAAAAAAGGTGTTAATTCAAATGCAAATTGTTAAGTCGAATGCAAACTGTTAAGCCACATGGGTAGTGCGTAGGTTAAAACCCTGGAAAACTTGAAACTATAAAACAATGATATAAAGCATTATAATGAACAAGAAAATCCAAAAAATTGTTATACACCGCCTGAGGGTTTGTCAGGACACCTTCTCCTTTCAAAACCGGCCTGATAAACCCTCAGGCGGCGTTATAAACTCCAAAAGCGTAGGCGGAAATGCTGGAAATAAAAAGACAAAAAAAGGACAAAAAAAGTGTTAATTCAACTGCAAACTGTTAAGTCAAATGCAAACTGTTAAGCCAAATGGTGTTAAGTCAAATGGTTAGGTGGTGTAGATGCTAAACCGTTTTTTAGTGACTTATATTCGTTCAGCGCACTCGCGAACCAAAAACGGCTCAGCATCTTTATTACCTCACTCTGTACAAATCACGTTTAACAATATAGTGACGAGACCGTAACGATTCATAATTTTTCTTTTACAGCATCAGCTAAGCGGACAAAAATTACACCTGTATGCAAAATTTCAGCTCCCTGCGACAATTTTCGAATTCTCGTTTGCGAACCCTGCCTGTAGTCGCTGAATTTCCTCGGAAGAGTTTCGTTGGGAATTCTTGGATTCATTGGTCAAATTCAGTAAATCCAGTTGCATTTTTTCGATCAAAGCTTCCATCTCCGCAATAGTTAATTTTAGGCTTTCAACATCCCCAGTTAATGATTTAATATCAACTTCGTGATTTGAAATCGTTTGAACCTTTTCCGCAATTTCAGCTGTTAAATTATCAATTGCTGATTTTTTCAAACTATTTTCGGTTTCCAGTGTTTTGACAGAGTCGATTTTTTGTCCAACGTCAAATTTCAGCACCTCGATTTCGTCATTAAAACTTGAATTCAATGTGCGGAGTTCGTCGCGTTCGACAAACTGAAGTTCAATTTGACTATTGAGCTGAGTCATCTTTACGGATAAATCAATTTTTTCCTTATCGAATTGTGCCAGCTTATCTTCTTTTTTAGCTTTTTAATAGATTTGAAAACTTTCCAGTTCAATTTTTTAGGTGGTTTATAGGAGTGAGGAAAAACCCGTTTATGAGTACTTTCGAAACCACACCATTTGTTCAAAATATGGTCGCGAAATGATTTTCGGCTTAAGTTTCGCGACCACTGTTTCCAAGCAGAAAAAAATGGTGGCGAAACTACCTTTCACCGGTTTATGACCGTATCGCTAAGAATTTCTAAGATAATGGGAAACTCAAGTGTGAGAAAATTCTTCATTAACTCGCTAAAAAATGCTCAGAAACTGGCCGGTAAACCAGCTTATCTTCTTTTTTTAGCTTTTTAATAGATTTGAAAACTTTCCTGTTCAATTTTTTAGGTGGTTTATGGGAGTGGGGTACCGGTTTATGAGTAAATTCGCGACCACACCATTTGGTCGCGATTCGTTGTTAAAAATATGGTGGTCGGACCACAGTGGTCCACACCATGTGGTCGCAAAATGGTGTTTTGGGTGAAGTTTCGCGACCACTGTTTGTAAGCAGAAAAAAAATGTTCGCGAAACCTTGTTTAAAACACCATTTCGCGACCATGTGGTCGCGAAACCATACTTTGAACAACGATTCTCGACCAAATAATGTGGTCGCGAAAGTACTTTTCAACGGTTTATGACCATATGATATGGTCCATATCGCTAAACATTTTGAAGATAATGGGAACTCAAGTGTAAAATTTTCCGAAACTAGCCGGTAAACCGCGCACCGTGTGGGTTTCTCACATTTTTTTGTATTGTATCTCGAAACTTTTTCTCATTTAGGTTTTTCAGAAAACAACCGGTAAATTTTGAAATTATGTGCTGAAAAACAGACTGTCAAAAATGAGCACACCGTAATCATCATAAAATTACCAAGAATATACTGTGTACATAAGTATACATAGGGTACGCCGTTAACCGGCCACTCTTTTTTTAACTGACCGTGTTAACGGCGTACCCTGTGTACTGAAGTTATCTCTATAAATGACACATTATAAGCGCTGTTTCGAATCCTGGCTATATCGCTCTGCATAAAATCTAACAAGCTGGTTTGTTCGTTCACCTTCGATATTTGGTCTTTTATTTGGTCGTTCGCGACCGCCAGTTCTTTTTTCAATTCATCAATTAAGGTGTTCTTGTTTGAAAGTTCGACCTGTATGTTGTCGACTAAAGATTCTTTTTTCAACAGTTTATCGTCAAAATCTTTCGCCGCATTTTCTGATTTTTCTTTCGCATCCAAAAGCTGGTTGTTCAATTCATCTTCAGTCATTTGTGCTTTTTCTTTTGTGGTCGACAATTCATTTTCGGAATTTTCCAGTTGATCACGAAGTTTGCTGATTTCTGCATTCTTTTCGTTCAATTCTTTTTCCTGACCAGAGAGGTGAAATAACTTGAATTTATGCGAACAGAACGCGGGTAGAACAAAAAAAAAAACGCCAGAACACCGTTCTATGTTGATTTTACATCATAAAAACGGTCAAATATAACGTTCTTATTCAGAACGGTCAAACGGAACGTTCTTATTCAGAACGGTCAAATAGAACGTTCTTGTTCAAAACGGTCAAACAGAACGTTCTTATTCAGAACGGTCAAATAGAACGTTCTTATTCGAAACGGTCAAATAAAACGTTATAATTCAGAAGGCAGCGTTTCGTTCTATTTTTCGTTTAGCCCGATAAAAATTCTATCACACAAACTTTGCAGAACGCCAAAACTGAGAATCATCACGCTTTTGAACGGAGCGTTCTGTTCTGATCTGAGAATTAGAACAGAACTTTTACATCTCTGTTCCTGACGTTCAATATCCTGTAATTTTGAAGCAAGATTAGCTTCCAGGTTGTAAATTTTTTCTTTGGCTGAATCAGCTTGAATTTCCGATTCTCGGTTCAAATTTGTTATTTCGAACTGTAATTTATCAAGATCTGCTTTCAATTGGGTGATATTTATGTTCAACTCGATAATGCTANAGCTTTTAGTTGTTCTATGTCTTCTAGTTGAGCACTTATGACCTTGCTTTTTTCTTCATTTTCCGATTTAGAAATTGAGTTCTCGGATTCTTTGGCCGAGTTTGCTTCCTTTAAAACATCAAAATCAGCACTTTTTCGAGCAATTTCGTCTTTGAGTTTCCCAATTTCGTCCGTTTTCGCACGGTTTTCCATCTGGAGAACGTCCATGTCCTTAATTTTACTTGAAAAATCGGCTTTCAGTTGAGTAAGAGTTATATTGAGATCAATTTTAGTCTTTTCATCATTGGCTATCTTTTCAGCTTTTTTCTCAATATCACTTTGCACGAAAGTCAAGAGTGATTTTTGTTCCTTGAATTTCGAAATTTCGTCTTTAATATCATCTCGCGCTTTGGTTAATTGCTCTTCAAGTTGCTTCTGCAGTTCATCTCGCTCCAAAAGTAAGTTTTTAAGACTGTCATTTTCGGCTTGGCCAGGGATCGAAAAAACGTGAATCAAAAGTGAATCACACTCACAAATACGCTTTAATCACAAAACTATCAAATTTTTTGACCTGCAATTTGATTTTGTGATTTTGAGAAATCACATTTGAGTCAGAAAATCACATTTAAGTTGGAAAATTACATCAAAGTCAGAAAATATAAGGGTAATTTTGATGATTCTGCGTACTTTTGTGATTATGGGTGATTTTTTGATTCAGTGTGATTTTTTGATTCAGTGAGATTTTCTAATTTTGTTATCACAAAATCGCACTCATTATTCAGGCCAATCACACTCACATTCAGTAACAAAGTTGTGAATCACAATCACGCCATATTAATTGCGCCTAGTGGTTTGGACCACCTTCGGACGTCAAAAAAGGGTCTCAAAAAAATTCCACTTCGTGCATCGTGATCTACGCCCTCGAATTGAGATTTCGATCCCTGGGCTTGACTATTTGATAGTTTTTGATTTATTTTTTCCAAATCATCTTGAAAGGAATTTTGTTGGATTAATAAATCTTCATTTATTTTAGCAAGTTGTTCACGTAGATCGGTTATAGTGTCATTCTTTATACTCAATTCTGATTCCAAACTTACCAAGTCAGAATCTTTATTTGACAATTCTGTCTCCAATTCCTCAATTTGTTTCTGTAATTTATCAACCAGTAAAACATGATCGTCGTTCAAAGTTTTGTAATTATCTTTCAGCTCATTAAAATTTTCGGATTTCTCTAACAGGTCTTTCCCAAGTTGTTCTGCTTCAATTAACTTATTCGAAATTATGTCCTGTAATCGCTCAATTTCATCGGACGAGTTGTTTTGGGAGACCTTGGATTCATTGGTCAAATTCAGTATATCCAGTTGCAATTTTTCGATCAAAGCTTCCATCTCCGCAATAGTTAATTTTAGGCTTTCAACATCCCCAGTTAATGATGTAATATCAACTTCGTGATTTGAAATCGTTTGAGCCTTTTCCGCAATTTCAGCTGTTAAATTATCAATTGTAGACTTTTTCAAACTATTTTCGGTTTCCAGTGTTTTGACAGAGTCGATTTTTTGTCCAACGTCAAATTTCAGCACTTCGATTTCGTCATTAAAACTTGAATTCAATGTGCGGAGTTCGTCGCGTTCAACAAACTGAAGTTCAATTTGACTATTGAGCTGAGTCATCTTTACGGATAAATCAATTTTTTCCTTGTCGAATTGTGCCAGCTTATCTTCTTTTTTGGCTTTTTATTGGATTTGAAAACTTTCCTGTTCAATTTTTAGGTAGTTTATGGGAGTGGGGTACCCAATTATGAGTACTTTCGCGAACACACCATTTGGTCGCGATTCGTTCTTCAAAATATCGTGGTCCACACCATGTGGTCACGAAATGGTGTTTTGGGTAAGGTTTCGCGACCAGTTTGTAAGCAGAAAAAATGGTCGGGAAGCCTTGTTTAAAACACCATTTCGCGACCATGCGACCATGGTGGTCGCGAAAGTACCTTTCACCGGTTTATGAACATTTCCCTAAAAACATGGAAGATAATGGGAAACTCAAGTGTAAAATTCTCCGTTAACTAGTCAAAAATTACTCAGAAACTGGCCGGTAAACCGCGCACCGTGTAGGTTTCTCTGAAAAAATGTCTCAAAAAAGACCGGTTTAAGACCTGACTGTTGAATCAAAAAGACGTAGCTACGGGTTAATTTTACCGGTCTCGGAACTTTTTCTCATTTAGGTTTTTCAGAAAAAAACCGGTAAATTTGGAAATCTAAAAAAGTACCCTGATCTATAACAGGTCCTTAAGAACAGACTATGAAAAAATGAGCACATCGTAATCATCATAAAATTACCAAGAATATATCCATAAGGTACGCCGTTAACTCTTTTTTTTAACTGGCCGGTTAACGTGTTAACGGCGTACCCTGTGTACTGAAACTATCTCTATACAAGACACATTATAAGCGCTGTTTCGAATCCTGGCTATATCGCTCTGCATAAAATCTAACAAGCTGGTTTGTTCGTTCACTTTCGATATTTGGTCTTTTATTTGGTCGTTCGCGACCGCCAGTTCTTTTTTCAAATCGTCAATTAAGTTGTTCTTGCTTGAAAGTTCGACCTGTATGTTGTCGACTAAAGATTCTTTTTTCAAAAGTTTATCGTCAAAATCTTTCGCCGCATTTTCTGATTTTTCTTTCGCATCCAAAAGCTGGTTGTTCAGTTCATCTTTAGTCATTTGTGCTTTTTCTTTTGTGGTCGACAATTCATTTTCGGAATTTTCCAGTTGATCACGAAGTTCGCTGATTTCAGCATTCTTTTCGTTCAATTCTTTTTCCTGACCAGAGAGGTAAAATAACTTGAATTTATGCGAACAGAACGCGGGTAGAACAAAAAAAACGCCAGAACACCGTTCTATGTTGATTTTACATCATAAAAACGGTCAAATATAACGTTCTTATTCAGAACGGTCAAACAGAACGTTCTTATTCAGAACGGTCAAACAGAACGTTCTTATTCAGAACGGTCAAATAGAACGTTTTTGTTCAAAACGGTCAAACAGAACGTTCTTATTCAGAACGGTCAAATAGAACGTTCTTATTCAGAACGGTCAAATAGAACGTTGTTATTCAGAACGGTCCAATAGAACGTTCTTATTCGGAACGGTCAAATAAAACGTTATAATTCAGAAGACAGCGTTTCGTTCTATTTTTCGTTTAGCCCGATAAAAATTCTATCACACAAACTTTGCAGAACGCCAAAACTGAGAATCATCACGCTTTTGAACGGAGCGTTCTGTTCTGATCTGAGAATTAGAACAGAACTTTTACATCTCTGTTCCTGACGTTCAATATCCTGTAATTTTGAAGAAAGATTGGCTTCTAGGTTGTCACTTTTTTCTTTGGCTGAATCAGCTTGAATTTCCGATTCTCGGTTCAAATTTGTCATTTCGAACTGTAATTTATCAAGATCTGCTTTCAATTGGGTGATATTTATGTTCAACTCGATAATGCTACTTTCCGATTGTGTAATTTTGACGTCTTTCTTATCGGACTCCGTTTGAAAAAAACTCAACAGACTAGATTTTTCATGGACCTTAGCAACTTCGGCCTTAAGGTCATCATTGGTGTTCGAAAGTTGCTGTTTAAGGTCATCGATCAACGCGTTATCTTCGGAAGCCTTTTCGTATAGTGATTTTATCTCAGCATGTGCGTCAGAATTGGAGCTTTGCAAAGAGCTGATTTCTTTCCCCGAAGTCTCCCGCTGAGCCAATAATTCATTTTCTACATTTTGAACGTGGGATGTGAGATTTTCGATAATACCTTCAACCAGGGATCGAAAAAAACGTGTGACTTTGAGAAAAATCCTATCACACTCACAAAATCATTGAAATCACAAAAATTCCAATAACAATCACGCGAAAATCACGCCCTGATTGACAAAACCTGGCTAAAATCACAAAAATGTGATTTTTGTGTGATTGTGGCATTTCCAATCGAAATCACGCAAAAATCACATTTCCTTTTTGAGGGACCCACTTTTTAACACGAAAATGTTTTAACACGGATTCGCATGTTAAAAATGTTTTGGACTCGTCGGCGTTAAAATGCTTAATTGTGTTTTTTGACCAAAGCCGAAAAGAATTTCAATCACAATTGGACCCTCGCCAGACCCTACGCGAAAAAAGCGTGGGTGAACAACCCTAGCCAGCAAATGTTATCATTGTGATAATAAAGCCAACGAAGAAGAATGTAATGCAGAAAATAATATACACAGGATACCCAGTTAACCGGCAGGCAAAATTTTTTGAAAACCTGCCGGTTAACTGGTACTTGCGTAGGCGATATTGCGGAAAATCGAGATCTGCCGGTTAACTGAAAATAAGGATTTTTATAGTTTTTTTTGTCGTTCTAAATTGTAACATAATCTTTTTCTGCTAAATTTGTATTACCCATTAACATTATTTAATTATAATTATAAGATCAATAATAATTATGAGATTTTTTAGAAAAAAAAGTATAGAAAAAAATTTTGAAGCAATAACCGGTTAACTGAAAACTGCCGGTTAATTGGTAATCGTGTAGGCGTTTTCGCTGGAAAAGTTTTGCCAAAAAAACTGCCGGTTAACTGAAAATCGCCGGTTAACTGGGTATCCTGAGTAATCTCGCCTGTGAGGTTTGTAAAATTTTGGGGTTTAGTGATATTATACGCAATTTAATGACAATAAAAAACGGTAAAAAGGCCTGGTGAGTATGATTCTGTGATTTTAAAATTGACATTTCGATCCCTGCCTTTATCTTTTAATTTTTCGTCTTGCAAATTCTCGATTTCACTCAAGTTCTTGGAAACCTCTGCTGATAAACCTTCAATTTCCGTTTTTGAATTATCGCTCAGCTTCTGTAATTCTGCTCTAGCTTGTATAAGGTCAGATTGTAAATTTTCAATCATTTCTTCCATTTTTGATACGGTCAGTTGTAGGTCTTTTATAGTTTTGTTCAAAACCGTAAGTTCGTGATCTTTATTTGATAAAATTTCGTCTTTGTTTTCAATTTCTGACACCAGGGCAGAATTTTCCGACTTTTTGGTATTAATTTCGGACTTTAGATTTTGCTCCTTTTCAACAAAATTAACAACTTCTAATTTCAGGATTCGTATTTCTTCCGTGAGTTTAATATCAATTGATTCCAAATTTTTGATTTGTATCAGTTGTTTGTCAATCTGTGCAGTTAACTGTGTAATGGTAATATTAAACTGTACAATATTTGTTTCAAACTGGTCGATTTTGATCTCTTTTTTCGCCAGTTCGGCCTGAACAAATTCCAAAACGCTTGTTTTTTCGTGAACTTTCGAAATTTCCTCCTTCAATTTTGCGCGCTCATTGTCAAGCTGTTCCTGCAATTTTTTTATAATAGCTTCATTTTCGATTATGTTGTTTTTTAATGTGTCGACTACTTCCAACTGATCAGAAATATCTTCGTTCAATTTTTCAATGTCATTCTCGAACTTAGTTTTTTGATTTGATTGGTCTTCAATTAAACGCTGAATTTCATTTTGAGCTTTTTCTTCTTGCGCAACAATTTCGTTGTCTAAAGTTTGATTTTCGGCTTGCAGTTTCTTAAGGACAGGTCAATAGGGTTGTTTACTAATAAGAACAAAAAAAACTGAAATGTGAATTTTACCCTTATGTTTGGTTGTTTAACCAATTGGTTTAAGGAGGTTGGTGACCTAAAAGGCAATAAGTTGAAGTGGGGTACCATTTGTGGTCGCGAAAGAAGTTGTATTTTGG
>SCLG01000608.1:51777-78917 GCA_004367875.1 Oikopleura albicans
TGCAAAACTGAAATTTCTTGTTTGTATTTTTCCACGTTTTCGAACTGCTCGGCAAGATCATTGGCTAGAATTGACGATGCCTGTTTTGATTCATTCAACTGATCTTCAGCCGTTTTTCTTGAACTATCGAAATCGGATTGCAATTTGTCGTAATCAGATTTTAATTGCGTAATTTGTATGCTAAATTCAAGTTTATCTTTGTCCAAAATGTTTATCTTTTCATCTCGTTTCGCCAGTTCGGCTTGCAAATAATCGACCAAATTAGATTTTTCAACGTTTTTCGTAATTTCCTGTTTAATTTGTTCACTTATAGCACTCAGTTGTTGATTGAGCTGCTCTATAGCGGCATCTTTATCCTGAAGTTTTTTCTCCAAATTTTCGATAACTTTATGATTATCGGAAATTGTTGCTTGTAAGTTCTCAATTTTGTCGTTTGTTTCTTTCTCAAACATCTTGGCGTCGTTTTGAGCTTTGATCAGATCAGACTGAAGCTTTTCGATGAGTTTTTCCATATTCGATATAACCCCTTGCAAATTGTCCAAATTATTTTGTAAATTTGCTATGACTAGGCTGTCCAAATTAAATTTCGAAACTCGCCGCCAGAAAAATCGTATGATTGTAAAAGATTATTTTGACGCAATCAGAAAGGAATAATGTGTAAAAAAATCATACTTACGTTTCATTCCCTTTGATACCGGTAATTATTGGTGTTTTTTGATCAAAACCCGTGAGTTACCGGTCAATTAATGATCATTTTGAAAAATTAGTTTCAGATTTAGAATCTTTGACCTCAATTTACCCTAATGGGAGCTTTCAGACTTTTCAGACTTTTTCCGCAAAACTATCCTATCCAACGTAGTTTTTCCTCTTGAATCCACTCGTGCCAAAAAAATTTTTGAAAAAAAGGCTAGATTTGGCGCTAGAGAGAAAAAAAGGTCCTATAAAATGGACTTATCCATGATACACAACCGTTCTCGAATTTCAAGAAATTTTTTTCTGTTTTTTTTGCCATCGTCTTCTCCAGGTCTTTCTGCATGGTATCGAAAGGTTTAAAATTGATGGTAAGCACTTATTTCTAGAGTTTTTGGGCTTTTAAGGTGAAAAATGGGTGAAGGTCCCAATAGCCGTCAAAACCGATATTTTTAGTCAATAATAGCTATAGCCGTTGTTTTTTGGCCAAATCGGTTAGAGTGCGCGCCGTACGCAAATAGACCTCAAATCATGAAATTTTGCGCAAATCCGAGGTTGCTATTGAAAACAGCAACGGGGTTGAAATTCGGTTTGGACAACCTAGCCTATGACGTGCTTTTGTTCGTCTAATTCTGTTGTTTTTTCTTCCAATTCGGACAAGAGTTCGTTTATTTTTGCAGCTTTGGTATTATTTGCGGCTTCGTATGAGTCCCTTTCATTAGCTGTTTCATCAATTTTTGACTTTAGTGCCGCAATCTGATTTAAGTTATTAACTTCACGTTCTCGAAGCTCTTGAATTTGTTCCGTTAGCTTGGTTATATCGGCTTTAAGTTGCGTCAAATATATATTTATTTCAGTTTTTTCATTTTCATATTCCCTTATTTTTGCGTCTTTTTTGGCCATTTCGACGTTCAAAAAGTCCAAATTTCCGGTTTTTTCGCTCAATTGTAGCATATGATTCTGTATAGGGGTCTGGTTATAAAGTCACAAGGTGCGTTATAAGGTCAAGTCATCTTTTTTAAACTAAGGTCAAGTCATTTTTTCAAGGTTAATCGTGTCTTTTTTTTCACTTTTTTGGGTTTAAATTTAGAACGAGACATATACGTTTAGAACGACACGGGTAAAAAACACGGATAATAATTTTTTATCGAAATCATGTCTTTTTTCCTTTTTTTTTGGTTAGAAGAAAAAAAATAAGAAATGGACAGGTCAAATTTTCGACAAAAACTGTTTTGACCGAAATGTTCGCCTCAAAAAGTTAGCTTTTAATATTTTTGGAAAATCAAGGCCAAGTTCAACGGGTCACGTGATAAATTAGGATAAAGGCATGGTTTTTGACCAAACGAAAAACACGATATATATAGGGGTTAAATGATTTTTCGAAAATTTGACCTGTCCATTTCTTATTTTTTTTTCATCTTTTTGGGCTTTTTTGCAGTAAGGTCAAGTCATTTTTGGACTGCATTAAAAATCCAGTCATTTTTTGACCTTGATCTTATAACCAGACCCCCCTGTAGGTTTTCATTAGCGATGGTCAGTTGCTTATGAAGGTCATTATGACGTTCGTCCTNCCAAAATGTCATTGGTCAAGTCTTCAATTTTCTTTAGTAGATTTTCTTTTTGCAAAAGCGTCTCGTCATTGAGGTTTTGGATTTGATTCCGTAACTCTTCAATTAGGTCATTTTTCTCTAACATTTCGGATTTTAACTGGTCAATCTGGGAGGTCGCTTCTTCCGATTGTTTCGACAGACGTCCGATAATTTCGTCTTTTTCACTGATTAGCTGTTTCAGACTTGCTAATTCATTTTCAAGATTTTCAGATTTTTTCGACAACTCTTCAATGATTGTATCCCTTTCGGAGACGGAATTTTTCAAACGCGTTATTTCATCCTCAAGATTGTCCGATTTTTTTGACAATTCTTCGATGCTAGCGTCTTTTTCAGAGACCAGATTGTGCAGCCCCGTTATTCCGTCCGCCAGTTCGTCAGATTTTTTCGACAATTCTTCTATTTCGGCGTCTTTTTCAGAGACTAGATTTTTCAGCCCCGTTATTTCGTCCGCCAGTTCGTCAGATTTTTTCGACAATTCTTCGATTCTGGCGTCTTTTTCAGAGACTAGATTGTGCAGCCCCGTTATTTCGTCCGCCAGCTCGTCAGATTTTTTCGACAATTCTTCTATTTCGGCGTCTTTGTCAGAGACTAGATTGTTCAGCACCGTTATTTCGTCCGTCAAGTTGTCCGATTTTTTCGACAATTTTTCGATTTCGGAATCTTTTTCAGAGACTAGATTGTTCAACCCCGTTATGTCGTCCGCTAAATTGTCCGATTTTTTCGACAATTTTTCAATTTCAGCGTCTTTTTCGGAGACTAGATTGTTCAGCCCCGTTATTTCGTCCGCCAAATTGTCCGATTTTTTTGACAACTCTTCGATCTTACCGTCTTTTTCAGAGACGAGATTATTTAACCGAATTATTTCATCATTCAAATTGTCAGATTTTTTCGATAATTCTTCGCTACTCGCGTCGTTTTCAGAGATTAGATTATTCAACCCAGTTATTTCATCAGCCATTTTGTCCGATTTTTCCGACAACTCTTTAATGTTAGCGTCCTTGTCCGCAACTAATTTATTCAGACGCGCAATTTCATCCTCTAGATTATCAGATTTTTCTGTCAATTCTTCGATGGTTGTGTCTCTGTTGGCAATAATACTGTGCAACTGCCTTATTTCATTTTCAAAATTGTCAGAATTTTTCTGTAACTCTTCGATGAGTTTGACTTTCTCAAGGATAAGGTTGTTCAGTCGCGCTATTTCAGCATCTGCGTCAGCTTTATGCAAGTTCAATACAGGGGGATCGCCAAATAAGGGCCCCTCAAATAAGGGTCGTTTTCGGCAAATAAGGGCGGTCGCGCCAAATAAGGCTCCTATTTTCCGAGAAAAATAAGAGTGAGCCAAATAAGGGTCGCTGACTTTAACATTGATACCTACAAATATGTTTTACTATTTTCTTGTCCGCTTATCGACATAATTAATATAATTGTTTTTAATCTATAATTTAGTCATAAAATTAATAGAAAAAAATAAAATGCTAAAAACATATTTTCATACAGTATCAGCAATAAAATGTGCCGATCCAGGGTTCGCCAAATAAAGGTCGATTTTTCAAAACACGAAACCGGCCCTTATTTGGCGATCCCCCTGTAGAGCACAAATACATTGCTTATATACATGGGAGTCGGGAATAAGGGTCGGTTTCGTGTGTTGAAAAATCGACCCTTATATGGCGACCCGACCCTTATTTGGCAAACCCAGCATACGCACATTTTATTGCTGATAATGTATGAAAACAATTTAATTAACAATTTAAATTAATTATGTCGATAACCGAACAAGAAAATTGCAAAAAAATATCTGTAGAAATCAATATCAAAATCAGTGACCCTTATTTAGCGCAATTATAGTTTTCTCGAAAAAAAAAACGACCCTCATTTGGCAAAAGCGACCCTTAGTTGGCCCAACTTCTGCTAGTTTCAATGAAAGTCAATTTTATAGATTCTGAGAAAACAGTTGCATCATTCAAATTTTTGCAAATTTGCACATTTGTCCCCATGGGGGTTAAGACAAAAGACCTGAGTTGAACATTCATTTAAAAATTCGACAATGATTGCACAATTATTGAACTTTTCCTTGATTATCGCCTAGCGATTGAAGGTCTTTTGTTTTTTGATCGCTTTCAGTTTTCGCTTTTTCGAGCGCTTTTTGTAATTCCGCTAGGTGGTCAGCCATGAGCGAGTCCGATTTTTCTTTGTCTGCAGCATCATTTATATGTTCTGCTTTAACCTCCTGCATTTCCGATTCCAATTGCGAAAGTTTATTTTTCATCATTTCGAGCTCCTCATTCTTGCTCAGGTTTTCTTTTTCGGCTTGCTCAATTAATGCATCCCGCTGCGCCAATTCCAATTTTAGGTTGTCAATTTCAATTTGTAAATTTGTATTTATTTCCAATAATGTGTCGGATTCTAGATTCAAATTTACCATAACAATTTTCAATTGCGCAATTTCGTTTGTCTGGCTTTCTACCGTTTGCGTTTGATCGTCTAATTTCTTCTGTGTTTCGGCTAATTGAGCTTCCAAATCGTCCTGAAATTCAAAGTTAATACCTATGGCGGTCTATAACTGAATGCCATGCCACTAACTAAACAATGGGATTTAAAATAGTGATAAGTACAGAGCCCATGAGTTGCTAAATCTAAAAAATAGCATGGTTGAATACTTTTTTACCGGCCATCCAGATTCTCAATGAACGGCATTTTATTAAATTTATACTTTAGAACAAAAAATATGAATTGTACAAATAGGGTGCGCTGTTAACCAACCACGCAAATTTCTCAAATACTGTTCTTAAGCCATTTTGGAACGTCGTTGGTTCTAGGAAATAGCGTCCAAAAAGGAGCATGTCACAAAAAACATAATTTTTCTCTACAAAAATTAGAATGGCCCCATTACGGCCAAAAAAAGCGTTCGAAAAAGAAGCAATCTCCTCAAAAAGGAGTTAGGATTGACCAGCTGAAGGATTTTTGCCGGTTAATGGGTGGCCGGTTAAAAGCGCACCCTTTGTATAAATTTTATTTTTTTAACTAGTTACTAAGTAGTTAGTCTAGTTACTAGTAGTTAGTCTATAAAATTATTGAGTCCATTATTTTTTTAATTTGTTAAATGGGCAATGAAATCTGAGAAATGTTACAGGGGATAGTCCAATTCTGGGTCGTTTTTCAAAAAATATTCCAAAATAATAGAAGTTGAATTCTGGGTCAAAAATTTATGTGTCGCAATTTATCCAAATTCTGGGTCGAAACGGGACTTTGGGTGAAAATCGCAAAGCGACCCAGAATTGGACTACACGGACTACACCCTGTATTAGTAGTGAAAAAATACCTTAATTTCTGTGACTATTTTTAATTCGTCTTGCAGCGCTAGGATCTCATTATTTTTACTCAAGTCGTTTTCTTTTTGTTTTTCATTGTCAGTAGTGGCCGCTTGCAACTGGGTTTCGAGGGTGTCCATGTTATTTTTCAGTTCCAATATTTGTTGAACTAATTCACGTATGAAAAGCTGATCGTCTGAGTTATACGTAGTTTCACCCTCGTCGGCGAATATCATTGGTCCGTCCGTTTCGTCTGCCGTTGTTTTGGTTAATCTTATTTGGAGTTCGAAATCAACAAAAAAAAAACTTTAACCCCTAAACACGAAGTTGGCAAGATGGTCCCAACGGGCTTGAAAAGATAGATATCATCTTTATATTCAAGGTTATCTAAATCACGTTTTTTTTCCAGAATCAATTATTGAAATAAAACTCAGACGAGTTGAAATCGCCGTTCGTGTAGGTTAAAAAACATAAATGACTAGAATTATAAACATTGGAGTAATAGTACTCAAAAGATGCATTAATGTGTTTTCGGCTGTTTTGATTGGCCCCAAGCAGCCCTGAGGGATGTGTTCACGTTGGGCCAATTGCATTGCTTGATTTTTGATACCGAACATGAGCTTTTTTCATCTTGAGGCGATTGAATATTTCATTACTATAACTACACT
Source organism: Oikopleura albicans (assembly GCA_004367875.1). Taxonomy (NCBI): domain Eukaryota; kingdom Metazoa; phylum Chordata; class Appendicularia; order Copelata; family Oikopleuridae; genus Oikopleura; species Oikopleura albicans. The sequence goes on from SCLG01000608.1 coordinate 58,057, forward strand.
GTTTATATTCCGATCATTAATTCAACTCATTTTTTAACCTACACGAACGGCAATTTCAACTCGTCAAGCCCTTATATCGAAACGGGATTATTGTGAATACAAGCTGAAAGCGCCGCACCAATGTCCGATCAAAATCAAATAAATAATAAATAAAATATTAAATCCCATTTGTTTTGTGATTTTTTTTTGCGTTGTATAGTGCGTCGCTTTTACCTCGTATAGACGGTATACACTAGGGTGTCCCAAGCTTTTTTCGAGGGTCTCCAAATCAAAAAAAGTACTACTACATGATAGAGCATGATCCACTGATCAAAAAATCTCATTACAGCACCCCCGAATTTTAACCGCTAGGGGGCGATTTTGACAATTTTCGGGAATTTTTTGATAAAAACGCAATTTTCTGGAATACTAAGACAACACCAACGCTCCTTTTTGGTGGGAATTTTCGAAATTTTTGAAAAAAAAATTTTTTTCGAAAAATGTTTCAGGCTACAAAATGTATATAATATATATAGAAGTTCTGATTTTTTTTTGTATTGTTTCTGGTATTCCTGTACTCCAAAGCTTAGGACACCCTAGTATACAAAGTGAAATATGAAATTGATCATGTGATATCGAACTGTGCCTAACTCGTCCATTTTGTAATTCTTCTTTGAGTTTTTCAAGTTCATCACTTAAATCATCAACGTTGACTTTAGAAGTGCTAGATCGTCCAGCTTCTTGAAGGTTTCCAGATCTTACTTCTTCCGCTTCTGCAATTTGAAGCATAAAATTTCCTTCAAGTTCGCTGATGCGCTCTTTTAACCAGTCGTTTTCATCCTCAAGTTCGGCCTCTTTTTCTTTTGCTTTTTCCGTAGCCATCTCGAACATCTCTGACAATGCGTTTAGTTCTTTAGTCTGAAGTACGTTTTGTTACTAACCAGCCAATAATATGATTTCAAGAGAAAACTCGTTTAGACGCATTTTTCAGAAATAAAGAAAAAATCCACAAGTTAACTCCCAGGGGGAAGTGCGTGTAAATAGACACGCAACTGGGTTTTGTCGTAGATTTAAGGCATATGGAGGCACGGTAGGGCAAAACGGGTATTGATGACCCCCCTCAACTTTTCGAGAAAATTCGATTGACGGTGTTATTTTTTGCGTAGGTTGGAGATTTCAAACAGCTCTATAGGGGGCCCTGGTGGCCCAAATCAATTTCTGAATAGTCAGATCAACGTAGTTTGACAAGCTCTACAACTTGGCTTTACCAGTTTTTTGAATTATTGCGAATTAATGTGAATTTTTTAAGTGCGTGTTTATTTCCACGCATTTTCCCCCTACGGGTTCCCAAAAACTCTTTCCCCCTAAGAGTTAATTTATAGTGTTACTAGGGGGATTGCCAAATAAGGGTTGATTTCGCGATTTCAAAAAAATGAAAGATAATGACCCGGTTCAGGTCACCCGACCCTTATTCGACCAAACTAGAATGATTTTATAAACTTTTTATGCGCTTTATACACCACCTAACCAATGGCAATAACACCATTTGAAATAACAGTTTGCATTTGAAGTAACAATTTGCATTTAAGATAACGCTTTTGTGAAAGTGTTATGTCAAATGGTTAGGTGGTGTATTTGATTGTATATTGAATAAGTCAAACGATTAAATGTGAGTAAAATAAGCTGACAATTAATTATCTGGCAGGTTTCGCGACAAAAAAACCTGCTCGATAACTACGTAGGGTGCCCGATGACTGCCCAGGGCGTAGGCGAAAAAGTAAAATGTTTTTGGGAAAAACATGCCCGATAATGGCACGAGCAGGCCAACCTGCCCGATCACTGCGCACCCGGTGTATATTCATAATCAGATAACAAAAACTGATAGAAAATGTCCAATGGGAAATAATAGCGTAAGGCCCAGTTCAACCGCGCGCGGCTATTACGCATAGCAGCGCGGGCGGATGAGTAAGTTACGCTTGAAGCGAAGCTTCGCTCGGGTTACACTCGAGCGACGGGGCGCGAGTATATGTTGGCACCAAGCCACATTTCACGCGCCGCCTCGCTCGGGTAAGTTAGGCTTAGTATTGGGATACTGTGGGACTTAACCGAATACATCCTTAGGTTAAGCGTTACAACCATAACCGCGTGCTTTCCGTGCAGGTATGAAGCAGCACAAGCACGCAGCAAGGGCCGTAGAGGCTACTTAGGATACCTATCCTTACGTAGTAAAATCAAAGCCTTAAATAGAGTAAATAATTCGAGCGGCCTTATTTGGCGACCGTCTATATATAGGTTTACCTTCTTATCATTTGCTTCCGTCAGCTCAAGTTGTAACGTTTGAATTTGGTCTTTCAAAGCATTATTTTCGTTGAGTTGTTCGTCAATTTTATTTTGATTTTGGAGATTTTTTTCATTGTCATCCGTCTTTTCATGCTTATGGTAGAGATATTTTAATTCTACGCGCTATTCAGTTGAAATTCTTTAATCTGTGTGCTAGTATACCGCAAAAAAAGACATGTTTTACTAGTATATTTTTTAACTCAGAGGAGAAGAAAATCCTTATTTACAGGTGAATGTTTCGAAAAAAATTTTTGTTTTTTTCGATTACACAGGGTGCGCAATTATCTTGCGAACTTGGTCCTTGAAAAGTCGCAAGATAAGCGTTTTTTCGCAAGATAACTGCTCAGTGCATATAATATAATTATTATAAATCCCGAAAAACAAAATTCTGAAAACTAGCAAGATAAGCGTACGAGCGGCAATTTTCGCAAGATAACTGCGCACCCTGTGTATAATATTTTTTTCGATTATATAATGCGATTTGCATTTATCATTAGAAAATCTCGGTCCGGTTTTCACCATACCTTCTAAGCTAGAAAAGTTTTAGCTCAATTAAGCTCAATTACCACGTGACACAGTGACCTTGACCTGTCCGATCTTGTTTAAAATTTGGTCATTATATTTGAAAAACAGTCCCAAACAAAAATGGAAGAAAATGTTTATTAAACAAATTTGCGGACACACTGTGATGATCGTCACACGTGTTATGACCGTTTTTGCATAATTTTTGGAAGAAAAAATCATCTCCGATTTTTAATCCAAATTTTCTCCATGAAATTTGGTTTGACCCGTCTATCAGCGATTTTTGATTTAAGGCCGGTTTGATGAGATATGAGGGCAAATGCGTAGTTGTGTGACAATCGTCACACGGTGACCCCAAAGAGTTAAAGTGATATAATATTATTTTCGATTTTAATATTTCAAAAACGAAGAAGAATATTTAAAAACGAGAGAATGACCGTGATAAATTAATTACGATTATTATTGGGATTATTATCCCTGGCTTTAGTCGATTAATTTGATCCAGTGCGTCGGCTAATTGCTTTTTAACCGTTTCGAGTTCGGCATTTAACTCATCGAATTCGTCGGCGCTTGAGGCACTTAGTAAAGCCATTTCTCTCATGTGCCCAGATTTAACCGCTTCCATTTCATAACTGGTCAACATGTAGTTTCCTTCAAAGCTTTTTTTCACTTTTTCGGCGACCTGTAATTCTTCCTGTACAATTTTGAGTTTTGTACTTTTCAGGCTATGAACTATTTGTTAAGATTTTAATTTTTGGCAAAAAAAAGCGGAATAAGGAAAAATATGCTAAAAAACCGCCCGATAACAGCACGAGCGGGAAATTTGGTCATATATATGCTGCATATAATATGCAACAATACGCAAAAAAACCGCCCGATAACAGGACAAACCCGATAACTAGACGCCCGATAAATGCGCACCCGGTGAATATGAAGCAGTTTGACCCTTAGATTACGTACGATGGTGAACTGCAAAAATTGAAAGATACACGTTTTGGCGCTAGAGAGCAATGAAAGAAGAAATTTTAATATAACAGCACAGGTTTTAAGGTTACAAGGGTAGCGTCAAGTAAGGGCAAGTCAGTTAAGCATAGGAACGCCAAGTCAGGGTAGGTGAGTGCCAATTAAGGGTACCTTTCATATCCCGAGCAAAGTTCGGCGCCAAGTAAGGGTACGTAAATTGAAGGTTAATAAGGGTCTCAAATTCAAACTTTTTGTTTTATATGATTATTTGCGTTATTTAAAAAAAATTGTGAATTACAATTGTAGTACACCGCTTGAGGGTTTATCAGGCCCCCCTTTATCAGGCCACTTTGCCCGCTTGTGCGCTTATCAGGCCACTTTTTTTCCCAAAAATTTTTTGCCAATCCCGCCCACGCACTGAGGGTTTATCAGGCCACTTGTGCTGTTAGTTTGTACCCGCGAATGGGTTTATCCGCTCGTCCGCTTATCAGGCCACCTTGTTTTCCACATTTTCCAGCTATTCCGCCTACGCCCTTGGGGTTTATCAGGCCGCCTGAGGGTTTATGAGGCCGTTTTTGGAAGGTGAAAGTGGCCTGATAACCCCTCAAGCGGTGTATACAATTATGGAATTAAAGTGTCAGCTTTATAGGCAAAATTCGTATAAGTGACAGCGTCAAGTATGGGTAGGTTTCGAAAAACACGAAACCTACCCATACTTGGCGCTCCCCCTGTACACCGTTTTTCCCATACAGGTACAAAATGCGCCAAATTCTCAATATGTTTATAACTTTCCTTAAATCCGATGAGTTTCGTTCAAATTCGATAATATTTTCCTCGAGCCGTTTATTGTGATTGGTCAAGTAAAGCAGCTGATTGTCATCATAAATACTAATATAGCAACGCCGTGCATCTTTCCTTATGGAAGCCGCGCCGTCAATGTGGTCCAGTCGGAGAACAATTTGGTCGATTTCGTCGATTTCAAATCGCGATCGTTTGTGAGCCACATTTGTACTCGACTGGGCATCACTAGCCAGAGTTCTATATGAAATTATCAAATAAAGTGAGTCATCAAAAATTTTGTGGTCATGGCTTATTTATCGCAAAAAAATCAATCTGTGGTTTTTCGCAGAACATGTTTCGCGAATGTTCGCGGTTTCTCGAATTTTCGCGAGTTTTCGCAAATTTTCGCGAATATTCTCGCGGTATCTCGAATTTTCGGGGAATTGCGTTTCGGGACAAATTGCTTAAATTCGTGGCTGTTCGCTAAAAACGTATTTCGCAGAAATTTAGGAAAAACTTTTATTCGCCAGATGCCATACTCTACGGCCCATAAATTTTTGAAATTTGGTATCTCTAGCCTGAGATCGCTGATAGTTATGCTTGTTGTACCGCGATCTTCGCCTTGTTTAATAATGATAGTCCCGTTTAGATGTTGATATCGAGCCCACTCGGTGGCGCATTCGGCACTCCAGTGGACGATTAAATCTTCGGTCGCCTTTTGATTGGCCCTAACCGATACATTTAGATTTCCAGACGATTTTGTCAGTGATGCCATTTTGCAAGTCCATGATACAACTGTATCACTTAGTGGGTTTTAGATAATTGCTAGTGTGCCGTTTTAAAATGTTTTTTAGACACAACCTAAAAATGGAAAAATACGATAACCGAGATTTTTCCATTTTCGGTTTGCTCCATTTTCGTGTGACTCCATTTTCTGAGTTTTCCGGAGAAACTTCGGCATTATTTGGAAAATGGAAGTGAACTGACAATGAGAAAATTTTGAAAAATCAAAATACAGTCCTCACTCCTTTTTTGGACGCTTTATCGGCCAAAATGGGTCCATTATAATAGAAAAATGATCCTTTTTGTGACGCTGCTCCTTTTTCGGACGCTATTTTCGAGAACCGAAAACGTCGGAAAATTGAGTAAAGACTGTAAATATTAAATAAATTTTGTCCGTTTTCTCCGGTTTCCGATTACAGCGTAAAAACGGAGAAACCTGCAAAGGGAGAAAATTTTAACCGTTTCCGTAATTCTCCACTTTTAGGTTGTGTCTATTTCATTATCACTCTCAAAATCAGAGTCGTAAATGTTTTTTTGGATGAAAAAACGGCCGGCGGCCCGCCGTATAGAAAGTCCCAGATACACTTTTACTCATTTAAAATGTCTTGTAAAACCCTGGTGCCTAATTTCCAATCCTCCAGGGACTGATGATATTGAAGTAATAGAACTTCTCCGTCGTCCGTGATTAATTTGGGAACTGCCATAGTCACTTTGGCGTAATGTTGCTCGTTGTCTTCCGATTTGTTGACTTCCGGTTGCGCTTCCTTTCGAGCTCGATTGGGGCCGAGTCACAATTTGCTCACTTCCGGTTCCACATTCAATACCGCAAGGCCAAAACTTCTCCACTTCTAAAAGTCAAGTTTATAACAGAATTGTTTTTGTACAGTACAGTTGTTGCGCTCACACGGCGATAGCTCACAATGTGACAAATGGAAAGTGCGCGCAGAACGCGAAGAAAAATTTTGTATAAAAAATAATTCATTCAATATGAGATTTACGGTACGAGAATGGTTACACGCGCTCTTTCAGCTTCACTTCGTGGGGCTGTTCTGTAATGAGAATAGTTACACGCGCACTTTTAGCCCTGCTACGCAGAGCTGCTCTGTCATAGGAATGGTAACACGCGCACTATCGGCCCGCTTCGTGGGGCTGCTCTGTAATGAGAATGGTTACAGGTGCTTTTTAAGAATAGCCATAAACTACGCGGCAGGTTCTGGATAAATGAAAGTGTCGCGTTGTGGGCGCATCAATCGTCAGCAAAATATGTTGTTGTTTTTTTCAATTAAAAAAAGTTTTTATGTTTAACATAAAGCTTTTATTATAAGCTAATAGCTTTTATTATTATGTTTCTGTAATTGACGTTTTTTACTTTATCTCAGTAAAATGGCAGATGTTTTTGCTAAAAAAATACTATTTAAGCGTGAAATACCACCAAAATCAAAAAGGTCACCACCCTATGAGTACTACCAAACATGTGATTTTTAACTGAAAACAATTATTTAAACAACGATACAAACAAATAACTTTTACTACTACCGTTTGAGTTTCATGAAAATCGGCTGAGCGTTTTTAGATTGTCTATAAATAAATTCGATTGATTTTTTAGGGTGTCTTTTCGAGTGCATCGTCAGTCAATCGGAAAAATTCACAATCAATCTAGAAACGCTCGGCCGATTTTCATGAACCTCGACCTGTAGATATGCTTAAATTTTTTAAAATTATTTTCCCTAAATCCATGTGGTGTCAAAATCCATTGGCAAAATACGATCAATATCGATTGGGACACCAAATGGATTAAGCTGGAGAGATACTATAAAACGGCACCGACTGAATTGGAATCATTTTTTTTAAGTCGAAAGGGGAATTCGTCGAAAAAAAGGATAAAGTGGATAAAGGCAGAATGTGATAAAGTGTTGTGATGATAAGGGACGAAAATGATAAAGGGTAAACTGTCGAGAATTTTAGCTGTTTTTTTCATGAAATTTTTTATTGTTAATAAAGAGTAAAGGTGATATAGGGTAAAGGTAATAAAGCGTAAAATGTCGACAAATTGTCGACATTTTATCCTTTCGACATTTTAGAAATGATTCCGATTCAATCGGTGTCATGTTATAGCCTATAAGTTATAGCCTATAAGTTATAGCCTATAAGTTATAGGCTATAAGTTATAGCCTATAACTTAAAGGCTGTACGGCGGCTTAATTTAAATACGTAGTACTAGATTTCCGATCCGGGTAAAACTGAACTATAGAATTTCATCATCTGTGCGGAATGATTTATTTACGATCAGAATTATGAATTATTCAGGACGTATAAATTATACGGTACATTTATAATTTAGTCGTATATTAATAATGCAAGAATATGTGACAAATAAACTCGTTAAATGACAAGCTCCAAAGTTATTGCAGGATGTTTCGGAAATCGGGCCAGGTCGTCAAATTAAGCTCACATAGAAAATTAAATGTTTTTTTTGTTTCGCTTGTGTGGAATCATCCAAAACATGGGATAACAGCACATCCGAACTCCGCAAATTTAACAAAAACAAAATTTAACCCGTCAAAACGGCCACAAATATCGCTAATAGACGAGTCAAATTAAGTTTCATGGAAAAACTTTTTGAACAAAAATTGGAAAAAAATCTTCCTTGTATGACTTTGTAGACATTTGGTGATTTTTTTATTGTTATACACCCCCCTTCGCTGTTATCTTGTCACCCGTTATCTTGCAGATTTTTTTCGGCCAATTTGCCAAGAATCCCTTTTCTTTATGTGGCCTGCGCTGTTATCTTGCAGATGTCCCCGTTTGCTCCGTTATCTTGCAAATTTTTTCATACGATAGTTGCAAGCTAACAGCGCAGGGGGCTAGATGGATTCGTCATGCTGGAGTACCCTGTAAAACAATTTTTGCAAATAATTTAATACTTTAAAAACGCCTTAACAAGCTTTTGTGATGATCATGACACAATGTGCCTTACGGGTTATACGAACACCTGGGACCCACGGTTAAGTTGAGATATCATAACCAGTTATCTTTACACCACTCATCTTAACACAGTTGAATTATCTTAACACTTTTTCGACCAAAACTTATAACGATTTACAATTGTCTTACAACAGGACCTACTCAATTATGCTTCATTTTTACGTGGAACCTATAAAGATAATGGCTTGAAAAATTCCAGCAATTATTCCTTCAGGATCAGCATGACATCATAATGTATATAAATTTGTGATTAAGTATCAAAAATCAGAGTCAAACGCGTAATTATGTTTTTCTTTGTTCTTTTGTAACCTTGCGGCTCAGTAAACCGTTTATAAAGATTTCATTGTGTCAAATCAAAGGCATTAAATTGACGTTTTGATTGGCTGAAGTCAAACACCCGCCATGGCGCGCCATTAATGACAAAGATTTTTTTCACAAGTAGATTTTTTTTCTTAAAACTATTGTCAATTTTTTCTGATAAATACACGTGTTCGCAAAATCATTATACACGGCCTCCGCCGTTATGCAAACATCCGCAAGATAAAATTGCGAATGGGGAAATTTGAAAGATAACATCGTAGACTACCGCGTGGCACTACCCGAAATCATAGAGACTCAAAATCGCAAGAAACGCGAAAAATTTCTGCGTTTTCCGGTTTCTGCGTTTTCCGGTTTCTGCGATTTCGAGTAGTGCCTACCTTTTGCCTTTCGCACAAAGAAAAAATTCCTGGAAAACTAGTCAAAAAAATTGATTTCGAGCGTTTTCCTCAAATAAGATTCTGTGGTGTTTTCAAGTATTTTCATCGATACAAAAAGACGCAATTTTTCATAAAACTCTATGAAATGTCCAACATAGATAAATTTTATTTATTTTAGACACAATAGATTTTTACCCATCTGCCGTTATCTGGCAACTTTCGTGAAAGTCATAGGTAATAGAAAAAAATTGAGAACATGTCATAGATTTTCATATTCTTTCAATAAACAAAGTTTAAATTTTTGAAATAATTTCAGTAAAAAATGTACTCTCTAAAAATTATATTTTTTGTGGACTCAATAGGGTAATCAGTTTTCAACCTACGCAAAATTTTCGAAAATTTTTCTAATTTTTTTTTTTTTCAAGAAAATGTTTCCCAAAAGCTATATAATGGACTTTTCCGATTTTGGATATAGTTTGCGGTACTCCTAAACCCGAAGTTTGTGGGCAGCCTAATTGGGGCCTAATATAAAAAATTGCCAAAAAACCGCCCGATAACAGCACGAGGGTTCCTGATAACAGCACAACCCCCCCCCGATTACTAGACGCCTGATAACTGCGCACCCCGTGTATCTTTAGAAAAAAACGTATCTAGAACTTTTTTTGAAGAATACTGAAATGATAATTTTTAAATTCGAGAGTTTCCGAAAGTGGAGTAACCAAGTTTAAAAACTATGTTGAATGAGGAATCCAGATGATATGAAATTTTTTTAGGCGTTAAAATAATTCAACTAATATTAATTTAATTTAAATTTCAAGTAACCTGATTGCAGAAAGAGACCCAAAGTCTGACTCGGTCGATATTCTCTCATTCAGGCAGTCATGTATAGCTTTCGATTTCAATTTGATTTTTTGAATATGAATCAATTTTGATTTTTTTTTTCGTAAAAATGGCGGGTTCGGATGATTTTATTACAATAGCAGTGTAGTACCGGGCATTACGTGACACTTTATACGAAGGCTAACTTTGCCAATCAAATCTGGATAAGTACTCTACCTTGAAGAAAAAAAAACAAAGACTAGACCCACAGACGATATCAGGAAATGTCAATGCATTGGGATATAAATACCTGTCATTTTAAAAATCTTAAAAAATGTCAGAATAAGTTGTGAATATGAATTATATTTATTATGACACTGACCTCCGTAATTTTGTTGTAATGGGTAAAAAGAGCCTACAAATAGGTGTTCATTTTTTTCTGAACGGAAGAGCGGTGTTGCAGAATCTGAACAAATTTATACGGTGAAGACTTTCAGTTATGTGACAGACTATATGGGACTATTCCGCACGTGCACATAGCGTACTAATTTGCATCTTTGAGAAATTCCGCGTAAGAGTTAACAAAACGACCAATGGTTATCGTATGATAACTTTTCTAACCCCCGTCTGAGGAGACTACCGGAAAACGGAGAAATAGGAAAACCGAGAAAATTTGTCAAAAATGGTCTCTAAAATGCTCTCTAGCGCCAAAACGTGTCCTTTTTCAACTTTTTATTTCACCCAAATTTTCTCCAAAATTTCACCGAAGTTTTCTCCATTTTCAAGTTTCTCCGTTTTCCGGTAGTGCCGGTTTTTGTGAGCACCTAACAGTGCAGTTTTTTCGAATACTTTTGGCGTAGTTGGGTAATGCAAATATGTCCAAATATGCCCACAAATTTAAATAGAGCTTTGTACCAGGGCTCGACATAATTGTATTTTTTTTTGTTGGCTCGGTTTTGGAACAATGGCAAGCTTCCATTAAAACCCGAAATCTCGAAAATTTTAATTGAAGCTTGCCAATATAATTATTTTCTCGGCCCGGCTTGGCGGGTGCTAGCTCAAATGTTTTCAAAGCCATGGCTTGGTTTTGGCCCACTTAAACTTTGCTTAGAGCGGTTCGACTTTGATTGATACCGTTAAAACTTTCGTTGGCTTTGGGCGAGCCAATTGTGCCGAGCCTTGTTCTGTATAGTAAATTGAAAGAGTTGATGAGAAAATGTGTGCCAGATCGGTTAAACCAACGAAATAAAAATTATGTGGTATACATATGAAATTATGATGTACTTCGGACGATCAGAATATTTCACCTACGCTCGTGACATTAATCGTAAAAGTTTCATTTAAAAGTATAATGTAAAAGTGTAAATCAAGCAAATTAGTTTCTGATTTTAACCTTTAATAAAATTTCGGTCAAAAGTGTGGCCTTGTGACTTATTTATCACGTGACCTGTTGAATTTGGCGCAAAACTGACCTCGGTCCCTATAATCTACTTTTTGATTCTGATTATAATGGCCAAAACAGTTTTGTTTTTCGATTTTTTGAGGCCACCACCGCTTTTTTTTTCTCCCTTACTTTACCTACTGTTACGTTGATAGTTTGTAATACAACGTTTAATCATTTACAACAACTTGACGTCGCGGAAATATTATGTAATTGTTTTCGACTATTCAGCAAATAACTAAATTGTATTGCTCAATGAAATTAAAGTAATCATGTGTTTTTTGAAAATCGGAAAAATATTCGAAGTTGGCCAAGGCAGCACTTTTTGTTCGCGGCGAACCTTTGGTACCAGCACAGTATTTATTAAACCACCAGGTTACTTCAACCACTGAGCGACCACTCTTTTTGCCGACCTGTTCTGACCACTTTTGGCGGATTACCCATTCGCCACAAAAGAAAATAGGCCGATTGATATGGTGCCCTACAATCCACTGGTCATTACAGTACAGATTTACTGGCCAGTACAGTCTGGTGGACAAAAACTTTTCTACGTGATTTAAAAGTCTTTCGCTGACGTTCCATAATATAAAAAATCGGTTTAAGTTCCCATATCAATCTTTGCGAACGCTTAGCCCAGAAATAAACGACGAAAGTTATCTTCTCAATCTAATTGATCAACATCGAAATCGTCTCGTTAAAAACACGAACTTGAATTATTGTTACGTTCAGTGCTATAAAATCAACGGGCTAATTATTGATACGTCATCATTTTCGTTAACGTTATGTACGTTTTCGATTGTTTACTTGTATATGGGCTCGGCATAATACAAAAAACAAATAAGCTTTCCTAAGCTGGCCTGTTGGACTCAAAAATATAAAAAAAATGAGCAGTCCTGGGCTGACCTTGAGAGCTCGAAAATATAATATGCGCTGCCCTTAATAAGCTTATTTTGCTATAAAATTTAAATAAGCTGACCCANACAGTATACTGAAATTGCTCGGCCGATTTTCATAAAGCTCAACCGGTAGAAGCGCTCGGCCGATGTTCATGAAACTTGACCGGTAGTACCGGCTAAATAATGTAAAACTTATCTCACAATATGTAAGTTACATAAGTTATGTAACATAACCTAAGTCTCACAAACCAATACCTTGCATCCTTCAAGGCGATAAATTGTTCGTTAATTTTATTTTTCGCCTTCAACAGTGCTTGTTCTTTATTCACATTTTTTTGCGTAACGTTTTTGAGATTTTCCCGCAAACCACTTATTGAATCTTCAAGTTCAATATTACGGTCAATTGTATCGTCGAAAGAAATTTTCATTTTTTCATACTGGGCGGCATTTTTGGCCAGTTCCTGATTTAGATTACTGACTTCATTGTTTGTACCGACTAGTCGTTCGTTAACACATGAAGTGCTTCCACTTGAGTTGAGTATTTCATATTCGATTCTAGAACATCTTGCTCAAACTTTTCGATATCTTTTTTAGCTAATTCAAATTTATAAAGTACATTATTGGTGAATAACTTTTGCTCTTCGGAATCTTTCTTGAGATTCTTGTTGTCTTTCACCATGGAGTCTAATGTACTGTTTAACTGTCAAAGAGTTTTTAAGGTCAAAGAGTTTTTAAGGTTTAATCGGCCTATGTCGATATATTCGCCAGAATTGCTTTCCANACCTTCGTCAAGGATATCGAGAGTTATGTTGAACAACTGTCAGAAAAAGACAGAGTCATAAATGATGCTCATAAAGATCTTGACAAACTGAAGAATGAGACGTCAGAAAGGCAAGAAAGTTCGGATGAAAAGATCAGCGATTTAACTGACGAAATTTCCGACAAAAATAATCTGATAGAATCTCTACGACATGATGTCTCCAACCGAGATGATCGGATTAATAAAACTCACGATGACATGCTGATTCAAAAAGAAAATTCTCAAAAGGATATTAAAAAATTGGCTACACAAGTTTCCGAAAATTCTAAAGTTATTACGAATTTGAAGACTGATGTTCTCAATAAAGATCTAACAATATCAGATTTACGTGAAAAACATAAAGATGCGGTGAATAATATCAAATTAGAAGTGTCGAAGGTGAATGAGAAAACGGCACTAGTTGATTTCTTACAAAGCGAGTTAGTCAAAAAAGATGAAAACATCAAACATTTGGAAGACGAAAAAACTGAATATAACCTTCAAATAGCGAAATTAAATTCACAAATAGAAAAATCGGAATTCGAAATTAAACAGTTACATTCAAATGTCGAAAAGGACCAGGAGCGCCACAAAAAGAAATTCGAAAAATTGAAAAATTTACATTCACTAACCCTGGATGATTTGAAAAACAGCAAGACATTTTTGTCGGACAAGGATGAAGTTATAAGCGGTTTAAAACAAAAATATCAAACATTGAATGATGATTTGTTAAAACAAAACGAGTTATTCGAAAGTCAGAAATCTGATTGGAACACGAAATTGGCAGACTATTTAGCGACGACTGAAAACCAGAAAATCGAAATTTCGGCGAAAGAAAATTTCATTTCCGGCTTGGAAAAAGACGTAAACACACTTACTGTTGAAGTCAACGACGCAGTTTCGAAATTGAATGAAAAAGATACGTTTTTAGTTTTTGTTCAATCTGAACTTTTGAAAAAAGATGATAAAATTGCTCAGGTCGAAGACGAAAAAATGAAACTTAATATTTATTCAACAGAGCAAAAATCCGAAATTGACAATTTGACGGAAAAATTCAACAAAGCGCAAGAACTAAATACAAATCTGTCCAAAGGCAGGGATGGAAATCCCAATCACGAAATTAGAAAATCACACTCACAGCGTGACTTTGGCGTGATTGTGATTCAAAACTTTGTGACTGACTGTGAGTGATTGGACTGAATAATGAGTGTGATTTTGTGATCACAAAATCACTTAAAATCAGAAAATCCCACATTATCACATAATCACCAAATCACGCTTTTGTGATTTTTTTGTGATTCAAGCGTGAGTATGAAAGGGTTTTAAACAAAATAACACCGTGATTTTGTGATTCAGCGATTTTGTGATTTGAGCGTCATTGTGACTGTGATCAGATTTTGGGAAAAAATCACACGTTTTTTACATCCCTGTCCAAAGAAAAGAAATTGCTCGAAGAACGCATTCGAGAGCAAAATGCGGAAATAAAGGACAAAAACAAACAAAACCACTTGCTGAGTACCAAAATCGACGAGATGCGTATCGAAATAGAAACCAATTCGAAAATAATATCAGATAAAGACGTAGAGTTAGGAAACTTGCAAAAAATCATCGATGACATGAGGGCCACAATTTTAAAAATGGAAAAACTAATCGAGAAAAATCAATTGGATTTGATCAATTCAGAAGAACATTGCCAGAATTTAGAAACAAAGTATAAAAATACAGTCAATGCACTTGAAATGAAGTTGTCTGACCAAGCTGTGAATACCAAAAACTATGAAAAGCAGTTACTCGCTCAAAACGAAAAAAATTCGAATTTGGAAACCCAATTAAGCAAAATAAATCAAAATTTTCAAACACTGAAAGAAAATTCATTGCGTGAAAGCGAAAATCTCACCAAAAATTATAACGAAAAACGAGAATTGGTCGAAAAATTGTCATCAAATTTGTTGAAGGAAGAACAAAAAATAAAAGATTTCGCCGAAAAGTTAGAAAACGTTAAGGCACAGTTGAATTCCGCAATTGCTGAACTTAATCAGAAAACAAGTTTGCTCGAGTTTGTCCAGCAGGAAATAATCAAAAAAGATGACAAAAATGTTGCGCTAGAAAATGAAAGAGTTAGTTTGAATATTATGTTGGCCGAAGTCAGGGCTGAACTTGAGAGAGTCTCAAAAGAATGGGATATAAGTCAAAATCAAGCCCTTAAAGATCAGAAAACGAATGATGCTCTTCAATCTGAAGTCTCAAAACAGTTAGACCAAATTCATTTGCTAACCACGGCGACCAAGGAAAAAGACGCGAAAAACGAGTCATTGAGCGTTGAGGGGTTAAAAAATCAGAACACTATTTCGAATCAGAAGCAACAATTAGATCAAGTGAATGATCAGCTTGGCAATATGAGGGCGACAATGGGTAAAATGGAAAATTTAATAGAAAATCTTCAATCTAAATTACTCGGGGAAGAAAACAACGTTAAAATATTGAATGAAAAACTTCACGATTCGAACTTTCATCTCTCGGAAAAGGAAAATAGCATTACTCAACTCAATACAAATTTAACACTTTTTGATAATGCGGTCAAAGACAAAGATGGACAAATTGCACTTTTTAAGCTGAATATAGCCGAAAAATCTGATATCATTGAGGAGCTGAAAAAGAAATTTAAAATCGTTGCCCAAAAACAAGATGATACCAACCGAGAAAATGAACGAGTTTTTGGCACCCAGAATGCTAAAATAAACGAACTTGGGGAGAGATTGTTACAGGCTCAAGACGAAACTGCTCGCCTAAATGGAGAAATTCACCGTTTATCTGAGGAAAACAGAACATTGAAAGAAACGTCGCAAATGGTTACGCTTGGCAAAGACGAAGAAATCGAAAAGTTACGTATCGAGAATGAGAAACTTCTCAACGATTTTAAAGCAATTAAATCTGACATGGCAAAATTATACGAAGAATCTGCGCGCCTCAATGACGAAATTCATCGTTTATCTGAGGAAAACAGAACATTGAAAGAAACGTCGCAAATAGTTACGCTTGGCAAAGACGAAGAAATCGAAAAGTTACGTATCGAGAATGAAAAACTTGTAAACGATTTGGAAGCAATAAGATCGGACATGGCAATTCAACTGAAAAACATGCAAGATTTACTTGCCACCCAAGATAACGACGCATTAAGTGCTCATAATACCATAACTTCACTTGAGCAAAAAATACTCGATGCTGAAAATGAAACCTTCAAACGGGTGGAAAATATGCAAGACCTCTTGGAGGATATCAAAAGCGTTAATGTTGAGCTGGAAAATAAAATTAGCAGAGTGAACGCTTAAAGTGAACGCTTAAGTCTAGCAGCTGCTGGTTGTTCACGCTGGAAAGTCGCTAAGCTTTAAATGAAAAAAAACATCAAAAATTATGGCATAACAAGCTCAAATACTTCATTGAAAAAAAAGAAATGGACACGTCAAATTTTCGAAAAAAAAACTGTTTTGGCCATTGTACTCAGAATCCAAAAGTAGAATATAGGGACCAGAGTCAGTTTTGCGCCAAGTTCAACAGGTCATGTGATAAATTAGGATAAAGTCTTGGTTTTTTCTTATGACAACCTCAGAAAACGGATAAAAAATTGACAAAAATTATTTAACCCCTGAATATGGTGTTTTTCGTTTGGCCAAAAACCATGCCTTTATCCGAATTTATCACGTGACCCGTTGAACTTGGCCCAAAACTGACCTTGGTCTACTTTTTGATTCTGAGTACAATGGCCAAAACAGTTTTTTTTTCGAAAATTTGACCTGTCCATTTCTTATTTTTTTTTCAATTTACAAATTCATAAAAATTATGAGCACGCAAGTGTACTCCAACTGTTTAAGTGTAGGCTATACTGTATAGTTCAGTATAGATATACAGTATACCTACATACTGAATAGTATGTCATATACTGAAATCAATCAGACTTTACAAGGAAGCGTAGTGATAAAATTTGTTATCAGATTTTTTTTTCTGGCACCGAATTTGGCAAATATTAACGAAAATATATTCTCAACCGTAGCTTATGCACCAAGGTATTTTAGTAAATTGGAGATGAAATCAATAATTTTCTCATTTTTTTCAAAAATAAATACAAGTCTAATTAAAACTGACCTACAAGTATCAGATATAATATCACAATGACACCGCTATTTTTGCCAAAAAAAAATCTCAATTAAAAGTTTTTTCGAAGAGAATGTCATTCGGAGAAATTCTGGGAGAAAAGCCTTTACTTCGAAATGCCTTTTACAAATTCATCCTATCACAGACGTTTCAAAAGTTCATTTAGAACTCTGTTTTGAAATTTACTCATGGGTTTTTATTGCAGCAAGATTTGTATTTATTTTGGTGAACAAATGACGATTTTTAAGACAAATGTTTTTACTAAAATATTTGTGTAATTCTTCTGTTATCGTCAATTTGAATCTTAACCCGCACGCCCTGGGATATAAATTCAACCACATGCATGTTTATTTTGCTCCAAGGATGTTTTCAAGCGCTTTTCCGACAAAGCAATTAGACAATTAAAACTTTGAAAAGACATTTTATCTAAGTTACCTTAACTCTATAATTTATATTCCTAGATTGCCCTCAAAGAAAAAGAGGATGAATTTGACATGTTTAAAGATTCTGTTGTCCAACTCACAAAAACCATGGACAAAAACCTCCTCGAGCATCGTCAAATGGCCACCGACTTCAATGATAAGGTATTTTCCGAAATAGACTCGGTGACTAACGGGCAGCAAGGCATAGCACTTTCTATAATTGATAATTTAAATCATAAAATCACTTTGGCAATGATGGTAATAACCGCGTTTACATCACATGTTGCATCAAAGGAAAGAAGCATATCGCAGCTGTTAGAAAAAAACGAGGTTTTTAAACTAAAAATGTCGAAAAGCGAAAGGGCTTTTCTTGAACAGATCAAAAAGTTAGAGCAAAAATTGGAACTTCAACAGTTGGTCGCGTCCGAACTCGCCATTGAAATTGAATCAATTAGGGAAGAACGTGCACTTGCTCAGGCCGAGTATGAAATTGAAAAACAAAGGTGGTTTTTTAATAAAACAAATTAAAATGTATAACAGTATAAGGTAGAATAACGTGCTTGCCGATTTGCTAGTTTTCAAGTTTTTTATACACCCCGTGCGCAGTTTCTGGATTTCAGTCATCGGACAAATTCGTGCTGTTAACCGGGAGTTTTTTTTTTACAATTTGTGTTTTTTTTTCCGCTAACGCCCTGCGCAATAATCCGGCACCCTGCCAAGGCCTGTCCTGGTGAATATCATTTCATGGCAAACCATTGTTGTCGTAATGATTTTTATCCTTGAACAAATTCCTTATAGATATCTCCTAGAATTATGGTACAAATAAGGCGGAGCGATTAAAAAAAAAACCCTTAAAAACCTGCCGGATAATCAGACGAGTGGAAATTTTTTGGGAATTTTTCATTTTATTTTTAACTAAAACTTACGTTCGTGCTTTTATGCGCCCTATTCTCATATCGGGTGGCTAGTGTTATTTATTCGCCTAACAGCTCATAATTATGTATAGAAAGCAAACATTATTTCTCGTTTGTGCGATTATCCCGCATCCTGGCAGTTATCCGGCCGGTTGTTATTTGTTTAACCCCCAAGCACGATTATTTAGCACATCCTTGACCACGGGGCCGGACGTTTGTCCGGCTTTTCTTCTACTCCTATCTAATCGTACGTAAAATCTCATAAGCAGATTTTCTACAAGCAAATCGATGGTTTTGAATCGATTGAGCATACTGTCAAAAGCTTTCCGACCACCCTTGGACACTTTTCGGTCGATTTGACCACAAAACCACA
Organism: Oikopleura albicans; assembly: GCA_004367875.1. NCBI lineage: Eukaryota > Metazoa > Chordata > Appendicularia > Copelata > Oikopleuridae > Oikopleura > Oikopleura albicans. Next base: position 76,920 of record SCLG01000608.1, read on the forward strand.
AATTTACAAACGGTTAATCGGGCGACGTACGCGGTTCATTTTTTGCACGCTAGTGCACCGTTGATTTTTTAACAGTTTTGGAAAAATATGCGAGAAAAAAAATGCGCGTGAAAACTATTAATTGCAAATAACCTATTTTTTGAGGTTTCCTAGGTTCAATCAATGACTAATTTCTTTTTATTACGTATATAAAATTTTTATTTTCATTTGCTCTCCGAGTTTGTAATCGATTATTCTATGTTAGTTTTCAATGTTAAGTCATTTAACAAAGCCGAACAACTCGAAAATTGCGTTTTTTCACCCGGGGCCGGACAAACGTCCGGGGGTCGTGCTTGGGGGTTAACCTGCTTGATAATTTCGCAGGGGGTGTAGTACAAAATTGAAAAAAAACGGTAATTTACTGTTTTACTTTTCTCCAATTTTGTACTACACCATGAACCATACTGTATGAAAAAATCTATTTCCGCTAGCGCACCAGAATTGGTACGCATAAAACTGAATACAATATAAAACGTATTAAAATCGGTGCCCTTTTTGTGTATTTTTGAAAAACCAACAAAGTTTTCGTCAAGAAATCACCAACCATGAGCTCACAAATCGCGAACTTGTCGAATCACTCAAAGATGCTAACAACGCAGTTACAGAGCATGTGTCGAAATTTAAAATACTCGAAATGAAGAAATACAAATTAGAAGTCGATCTAGCAAAACATATTCATGCTTATGATGAACAAATTCAAAAATATGAAGATAAATTATATGGCCTGAAAAAAGAGTTGGACAAAAGTCTTAATAGTTTGAAGAAGAAACAATCGCATTGTAATATTTTGCAACAAGAAAAGATGGATCTGAGTGCCCAAAATGATTCGATGAAAAAAATAATCAGTCAAATGCAGCATAAGTTGGCGAATGTCGGAGAAATTTCTAGCGCTTTTGACGAACTGCAAAAATATGTCAGTGAATTGCTCAAATCATACAACATATTACAAGACAATATTTTGGCTTTAAAAAGATCTAATGCAGTCTTGGAGACTTCAACTAAAAAATATCATAACATTCTTGCTACAAATGAAAGTACAATGAAGACTGCCGAGGACGAAATCCAACTGTTGACAACCAATATTACAAAACATGAAAACAAATTGTACACTGCTAATATTCAAATCGACAAGTTAGAGTCTTTAAAAAATGCATTGAACATCATCATTTGGGAAATTTCAACGTTGTCATTACTACAAGGCACCGTTGCTACCCGTTGAATTTTCTGCAAATTGGCCGAGCATTTCTATCGCAGTGATCTTCAAACGCGAAAAAAAAAATAATAATGTTACCACTTTTTGGTAACGTTGCTCGACAGAGCGTCTAAGGCCTATGTGGCCTGTCACGGGTCTTTTTTGAGCGCGCTGGGCCAATCACCGAAAGGCGATTTATTTCTTTAAAATATTTTGTATTACAGTCTTCTCTGTGGTCAAATGAGGTCCCCTCAAATAAGGGTCGCTCTCGCCAAATACGGGTCGGTCGCGCCAAATAAGCGTCGCTTGTTTTCGAGAAAAATATTATTGCGCCAAATAACGTCAAAACGTCAGCATCCTTAGCAACTGGAAAGCAATTCTGGCGAATATATCGACATAGGCCGATTAAACCTTAANGTGAAGCCGTTTATTAAAAGTATGTTCCCGAAAATATTTTTTCTTCATTTTTTTTGAAAAATGATAATAGTGTGCCCAAAAACAATTTGAATAAAAGTTGGAAATCTTAGTACAGGGGGTGACCCCTAAACTATTTTTTTTAGTTTGGATAATCTTTGACTTAAAAAAAATAGTTTTGGGGTCACCCACTGTATAAATGATCTCCAACTTTTATTTAAATTGTTTTTGGGCACACTATTATTATTTTCATTAATATTTTTGGGAACGTACTTTTAATAAACGGCTTCACTGGAATTCCGTGTTTGTGAAGCCACGTCGAGCATACGATCTCCAACATAATATGAATAATG
>SCLG01000609.1:0-28117 GCA_004367875.1 Oikopleura albicans
GCCAAAAATATTCAAAAACGCCGATTACATTTTGTAAATAACATAAAATCTTCAAAAATTGAAAAAAATGGCCGACTACACAATTTGCGGTCCGTTGTAATTGAACCATTTTTTGTTGTATTTAGAAAAAAACGTCATTTGGACGTTACAAAATAATTTCTTCCGGGGTTTTACGTAATTTGTGGCTAAATCCATTTCCGGTTTAGATCAATGGGGCCACTCATAGAAAGAACATTTTGTATTTTTCCACATTTTCGAAATAATCTTTCGCGTTAGACACAACGAGAATAAATCTAAGGTCTCTAGCCAAAATACGATTGAAGACGGCCCGCGATAATTGAAAGCGTTCGCTTAAAATGCACGTTCCTCTATAAATGAAATAGAAGCAATTTTGTTTTAGAATTTATGGTCATTTTAAAACTTGAGAGTGAATTTCACGACCATTTAGAATAGTTTTCAATACAGTACCTAGTTTAAAAAAACTGTTTGAAACATACTACTATCAATGTGTCGAAAAAGGGCACCGCGGTCTTTCGGAGAAAACTTGTTTGAAGAAAACGTTAAAAAATTTTTTTCGAAAAACCTTAATTAAAACGAACATTAGTGATCATGTCGAAACGGTCTGTCTTAGAGACCGTAAATAAATTACAATCGGGAGTCTTCTGATGTGCATTTTTGATTGAAAAAACGTGCACATCTAGAGAGACGTTGTTAATTGACCACTTCTATAGAGGAGTTGAATAATTGCAATAATCTAAAAAATACATAAACATGAACAGGTTTTTAGAAAAAAAGTTCCCGACAAAGTGCACATCTAGAGGAACACTTGTAAAAAATCGGTCTGAGAAAGTGCACATCTAGAGGTATTTACCAATTTTGGTAAACAAGCGCACATCTAGAGAGATATGGACATCTAGAGAAACATGCACATCTAGAGAGACATGCACTTCTTGAAGGCACACATCCAGAGACCCCTTGCTCTATAATAACTCTGATTTAGACTTACTTAAATGGCGCCATGTCTCTGCCGGTTAAATTATTAAATTAGCGATAAACGAGTTTTAAACTGAACCCATTTAACGTTTTTTTAAGAATAAACTTTTCGCTTTCTGACTTATTCACACTATTTTCATATTTTGAATCGTATCTTTCCTATATAAATTTCGTATTCAATAAATGCCGATTACCATGTTTACATGTTAGAGGCCCGATAAAGAACTTATGTCTATGTTTCATGTCTATTATGTTATCAGTTAAATGAGGATCATAATTATTTTTATAAAAAAACCGAAGTCCTATCATAACTGAAGTTATATAAATTATACTTCAGTTTTTTGAAGGACCTAGGTTTTTTTATTAAAAGAATTATGTTATAAAAAGAATTATGTTTTATAATATAATAATAAATCCATCGNGAAAAAAAAAACTCGAATAATTTTCGCGAAAAACCGATGATTCAATTCATCTACTTTGGCCACTTAAATAGAAATGCATATGTTTTTATGAACAATTGTGTGCCGGAAATTGATCGATATGCGCCAGTTTACAAAATATCGTTAACGATAAAAGTCAAAATTCATTTACCGATCTTATTATGAGATATACCGAAAATCATATACGGTTAGTCACATACCGTATGGTTCACGAAACGCTATATTTTGGGTGACAATTTTTTGGCACATGCTAATCATATTACGTGTTGGTACGTGGGTGGGGGTTAAAATAAAGATCACCTAAGGAGAAATGTTAACCGGTAACCAAGCCTTCATTTCCGTTAAATTGCATATCAGATGGAGCGCAATGAGCCTATTAATTGACTATACTACACACATCCGGAAAAATCCCAGACGGACTCTTGGCTGTTAACTCTTGGGGGTCACTGTATGGGTGAAGGGTACTGTCGCGACCATTCTTGGTCGTGAACAAAACCCGTTTGTGAGTACTTTTGCGACCACACATTTTGTCGCGAATTGTTGTTCAAAAAATGGTTCCGCGACAAAAGGTCTCATCAAAATGTCTCATCAAAATGTCTCATCAAAATGTCTCATCAAAATGTCTCATCAAAATGTCTCATCAAAATGTCTCATCAAAATGTCTCATCAAAATGTCTCATCAAAACGGCCTCAAATCAAGAATACCTGATAGACGGGTCGAATAAAATTTCATGGAGAAAATTTTGAAACAAAAATCGGAAAACTGTTTTTTTCTCAATTTTTTTTTTCAAAACTTCTTCCTGAGAAGACTTTGGAGAGATTAGACGAGTTTTTATTGGTCTAGATGCGTCATGCTGGAGTACCCCCTTAAAACAATTTTTGCCGAGAAGTTTTTCCGGTAGCCGGTTAATACAAAAAAATGTATATGCCTGATATAATTTGTTGAGTAAGATGGATTGAAGCAGACGGTAGTTGAAATGGTTAGATCAGAACGATGTCCTTCGACACCCGTCAAAACACCCCTTGTTCTAAATACAGCTTCAAAACAAGAAAAAAATAAATAAAATTCGATCAAGCTTACCAAAAACGATGATACGGTAAAAACAAATTACGAATCAAAGAAAGAAAGAAAACGAAATCATTACAATAGAGTAGAAACGGCGCGGAAATTACGAGCTCAAACGTGATTGGACCGATTCAAAATACAACCTTAAAACACGTGATTTCTTAGCTAACCGACAAGGGTATATTTGTGCAAATTGACACGTAGTGGCATTATGCAAGTCGTTTTCACAATTTTTACTAAATTTAATTTATTAATTATTTCCCAATTGTTTGTAACAAACTTTAAGCAGAGTATATGTTTGAAACAAACAGTTTGTTTCAAACAGATACTCTGCTTAAAGTAATAGGAAAATGAGCAAAAAAAAACTGTACTTTTAACGAAAACTGTTGTTGTAAGCGAACAGAGTTACTTTAATCAAGTAGTTCGTGGGTTGAAAAAGTTGTTCGAATATCGGGGCCAATATAGGCGAAGGACAAATTTCTCGAAACAAAGTAGCTGAAATGGGCGCATCTCTGTTAATGACTCAAAATTCGAAATGCAGACTGTATCATACGGTAATTTAAGGCCACCAAGTGATCTAATAGCCCCCATAAAAGTATTTTATTTTTCAAGTTTGTCGCGTTAACGCGATTTCTTGAAATGAACACAAAAACATCTTTGCCGTTTTCGCCCTATTAGTACATAACGAAAATTCGTGCAGCCGCGGAAACACACAAACGTATATTAAATTGAATAAACGTGGGTATTAAAGGTGCCCAAGCTCAAAACGAACCGGCAACGTCATCGTGTTAACATATGGCCCACGACGTTTCCAAAATAAAAATCATATCTCGCAAGTGATTACGTGGGGACTTTTAACTCCCAAGCGACGGGCGTCGTTTTTGTAATTCATACAAACTGAATGGGCAACTTTTTTGATTATTTTATGCAGTATAAATCATGTACCCAATGTTTCACAATCGTTCAAAACCGAAATTCCCAACATAAACAAAAATTTCAAACAAAAATTTCAAACAAAAATTTCAAACAAAAATTTCAAACGAAAATTTCAAACAAAAGTTTCAAACAAAAGTTTCAAACAAAAATTTCACATAAAATTTCCAACAAAAATTTCAAACAAAAATTTCAAAAAAAAAAACAAAAAAATTCGAACAAACATTTCAAACCAAAATTCGAAACGAAAATTTGAAGTTTCTTCGGAAACGCAAAATTTTAATAAACAAATAAGGGTCTTATTATACGACTACCGAATATTAAAACTGAATAAACCGGGTGCGCCGTTATAATAACAAATTTTGTCACAAAAAAACTCTAAAAAAAGTAAAACATAATGGTGTGGGCGGGAAAAAGTGAAATATAATGGTGCGTAACATAACAGCACACCCGGTTCATAGAATTTGCTCTACAATATTTATAATAAATATTTATTTTTTTAAATTTTAATAAAAGTTGAAATAAAGTTGTTTAAGTCGAATTTTAATTAAAACGTATATAATAACCCCCGCTGGTAATTACGTGCAAAATGAAAACAATGTGTCAAAGAAAGACGCAAAAAGTACGAAATTTTTAATTCGCCATATTTCAGCTTGTGGGATGAAATGCAAAAAAAGTCTTCAATTAGAATCTTCCTGTATTAGCTAAACACCCAATATGCAAGGCACACAATGTGCAAAAAACAAATCTTTTAAAGCCGCGCTGAATATGAATTAGTACAGACGCAAGGTGTAACCTGGAAGTTCTAAAAACGAACAATTCACGGTAAGACGGCTAATCCTTAATTATTGGGTAAGGACGCCTCTTCACTGAAAATCCCCGTAAATTCCATAAAAAACCTGGAATCGACTTTTACCGTATGTAACTAAATTCCGGACATTATGTGGTCTAGATACCCTTCAAACTTAACGATTTAAAATATTACCTGGTTAAAAGATCAAGAAGACTCAGAAGCGTTATTTCCTCGTCCCTCCAGTGAAAAATTTCACACACGTGACTACTAGACGTCGTCATTTTTGAAAAAAATGTGTCTTAAAAAAACTTGCAAAAAACTTTTCGCAAAACGGTTTTTTCACACAAAAAGTTATTTTGCACCAACGCATATTCCAAAAAAACAAATCTCACAAAAGTTTTTGTCCCAGAAAACGTATCTCGCGTAAGACATGCGGAGAAAATCTGCCGGATAACTGGGCATTGCGTAGGCGGACTTATATTTTTAAGAGAAAAACTTGTTGCATAACTGGATGTCGGATAACTGCGCAGGGCGTATACATTTTATAGCTTCAGGACGCCCAGGCATTTATTTCGTATATGAACTTCTTATAATAATGTTAACTCCTACGGTCGTGCAAGTGCCATGTGGCGCGCCATGGGCCATGGCGTTGCTTTCATTCATTTACGTAATAGCTCGAAATTTATATGAGAAATCTCCATTCGGTTTGTGTGCTGATGACGGTTATTTTCTGTATCAAAATTAATTTCCGGTCAACCGGTTATGGACATTCGGTTACCGAACATTATCATGTTTAAAAAGCTACTTTTGATCACGGACGATTCTTGTTCTAGTCTTGACATATTTAAATACTTCGATGAAATTTCCAGATAAATGTCGACATTGTGACATGGGTACGTGTTCTCACGTTGCAATTATGGTCAAGATGAACCGCGAGTTTTTCTAGACTTTTGAACACGATCAATTTGGGAAGAAAAAATCGGGTTAAATATAATTTGATATACAATTTTGGGTTGAATATCCACAGGTTTAATGAGTTGCTATAACTAACCCAATACTAACGTCAACGTTTATTTGGCGAAAAATATTTTTTTTCTTAAGTAAATAATCAAAGCATATCGTTTGATTATCAGACCTGAGTTTGGGAGACGGTTACTAAGTAATCAATTATTTTAACAGGTTTCTATTAGGTTAACTTTCAGGGGAAGAAGTTTTTGGGAACCCGTTGGCGGAAAAATGCGTGTTTATATGCACACACTCAAAAAATTCACATTAATTCGCAATATTTCAAAAAACTGGTAAAACCAAGTTGTAGAGCTCGTCAAACTGAGTCTATCTGATTATTCAGAAATTGATTTGCGCCACCAGGGCCCCCTAGAGAGCTGTTTGAAATCTCCGACCTACGCAAAAAATACCTTCAATCGAATTTTCTCGAAAAGTTGAGGGGGTCAGCAATACCCGTTTTGCCCTAGGGAACCTCCATATGCCTTAAATCGACGAAAAAAAACAAATTGTGTGTCTATATACACACACTTCCCCCTAGGAGTTAACAATCTTTAGGACACAGTCTCAGTCTGAAATATGGCGTAAGCGAAAAAAGAAAACATGAGTAAACTGTTAACTTCGGTGAATTTTGTTAACATCCGAGAACTTTGTTAACTTACCTAATGTTTGTTGTTTATTTTGGTAATTCCTAGGAGGACTGTTCCTTTTTTTGGCCGCAAATGCAATTACAGGTGGTAACCATATTAAGCACTGCTGATTCTGAGAAGTTGTTAAATTATGCCAACCTAGTTTTTCTAAATTTTTTGGCCTAACATTCTTGCTGTGTATAATTGAATAACAAAAACGTATTTGAGGATAATAATAATACCATAAGTTTGAGTTTATCCCTGTTAAAACGAGTTACTATGGCATAACAAATTACGTCAAAAATAATTGTTTCCGGCGTAATCGTGAACCCTATGTTTATATACAATTTATGATTACTTATTATACACACATATTACATACGTTTTCGTTTTAAAATAATTAGCATTCTTATGTGAAAACGTTGAACGTAATTTAAACATGTATCATTTTAAAATAAGTACACTTAAAATGACGGTGTTGTTTCTCAATGATCGTACAAATTATTTCGTTATTTTTTTGTATCAAAAATCAGGATAAATCTAAAAATGACTCCGCAAATTTTTCATTAAAAATGTATACAAGGTGCACATTTTGGCTGAAATTTGTTTCCTTAAAAAATACCATTAGAAAAATAATTCATTTTTTAACAAAATATCAAAAACAGTTACAATGCCCAACAATGTCCAAAACTGAAAATAGTAACCGCAGTGTTTTTGAGAAGTGAAAGTGTTACGGTATGAGTTCCATGTGGAAAAAAAATATTAGGTCGATAGCTTGTAAACCCGCAGCGCGAGGACTTGGAAAAGTCCAGGACCTGCGAAAAAAAGGCGACTTGTGGAACTCATACGGTAACACTTTCACATCTCAAAAACACTGCGGTTACTATTTTCAGTTTTGGACATTTTTGGGCATTTATCATGTTAATTTGGTGACATATTATTAAAATACAGATAAAAACGTTACGATTTTGATTTTGTAACGATATGATTTTTCCCCGGTAGTAATCCTTTACTCGTGTGTAAGTTTGAACTAAAATGGTCCTTTTTATGAAGTTTTACACCATTTACCACGTGACACGTGCAATTGGGCAAAAAACTGGATTAAGTAACTACAATCCACTTTGTGATTCTGAGTACAATGTCGAAGAATTAATGTCCGTCGAACACTTTATTTGTCTCGCGCTTCCAATTTTGATTGGTCAATAAGAAGAACGAATATGTTCCTTTTTTTGTTCGGCGGACAATTATATTGAAAACCCGTTTTCGTAGGAATCTGCCATTAATTGTTGGAATCTATCATTTATTGTAAGAGTCTATGACTTTTTAAAGTAGAAATCCGACCTATTTTTCATGGAAATCTCGTTGAAGTTCGATGTTCTAGTTAGAATGTATTTAGAAAATCAACAGCGTTTAAAACGGTGTAAAATATATAAAATCGAAAATTCGCAAGCAAAAAGGTATCTATAGATCCAGGTCATCAGAAATACAAATACAAAGTGGGCAATTAATCGCGATTCATTTTACATCTTCAGCTTGTTTGGAAACAAGCGCGTTGTGATTTTAACAAATTGGTATAATGGGACCGCAATGAACCGATCATCTTCTATTTATTTAACGCTTTTTTTTCGCCAGCTCAAACGGTCCAAATCTGGCACCAAATATCTCAAAAGTATTTAGGTGACAACCTCTGAACGCCTTTACGATCCACATTTCAAAGTCGATTAGAACTAGGATTATTTGCTATTTACATATGTGTTAAAATATTTCTATTTTTCAGTAGTTTTTTAAAACATACTTATAGATCACATAAGATGTTGTCTAATATATCCCGCTGGGATCTAACCAGCTACTTATCTGTCTTTTAACTCCCAGGGGGAAGTGCGTGTATATAAACACACGACTTGTTTTTCATCGATTTACGGCATATAGAGGCCCCGTAGGTCAAAACGAGTATGGCTGCCCCCTCAACTTTTCAAAAAAAAATTACATTGACGGTAATTTTTTCTTAGGTTGGAGATTTCAAACACCTCTCTAGGGGGCCGGGTGGCCCAAATCAGTTTCTGAATAGTCAGATCGACGTAAGTTTGACCAGCTCTACAACTTGGCTTAACCAGTTTTTTTTAATTATTGCGAATTAATGTCACTTTCTTAAGTGCGTGTTTATATACACACATTTTCCGCCTACGGGTTCCCAAAAACTCCTTCCCTGATAGTTAACAATAATATCTCACTGAATCCCCCTACGAAATGCGCTCTAATATTTTCGCCTCTAATTTTTTGTCAGTCGCTCGAGCTTCAATATTTTACTTCAGTTTCGAAAAAAATATTTTACTGACTATAAAAACGTACAGTGGAGCGCCCAGTAAGGATGGGAACGCTAAGTAACGATAGGGAAGCGGCAAGTAAGGGTAACTTTCATTTCGAAAAATTGACGCCAAGTAAGTGTATCTTTTGTTTTAGACAGAAAAAAATCAAAAGTTTTTCCTTCAAACTAGAAATTTTAAATTATTGAAAACGTAAAAAATCGCGGCACGGCGCGTCGGCACTTCGTATAAAAGGTTTTTTTAGAACTTCTGCGAGATACTTTTTCTGTCAGGTAATTTTTTTGCGAAACAAAAATCAACGAAAATAGCACTTATATACATCGCGCCATCAAACTTATTAAAATAATGACATACGTTTTCTGCGAGATGACCTGGTGCTCAAAAATGCTGTTTCAATTCTCTATTTATTTGAGAATTTCTTGTCCAGTTGTAACGGTCCGAATCTGGTACCAAACATCTTAAAATTATTTAGGAGACATTTCTGACCGTCATATATTATGGGCCATAATTTATGGCCCATAACGAGCTGGGCTTTATTTCATTTGGACCTAATGATTTGGTAGCAACAAAGCCTAAACATTCTCATTTTTTTCTTTTTTTTCGTAAGGAGCTTAAATATATTTAAAACAAATATTTTATCGACTTACTGCGCTTTCTATCTCAAACAGATTATTATCATACTTGTTTTTGGACCCGTAAACGAAAATATTTTTAAAATATTCGGAGCATGAGCTGTGGAGAACAATTGTGAATTTTTCGGCTCACGCATTTTCCATATAATTCACAAAATGAAAATACACCACCTGAGGGTTTATCAGGCCACTTTCGCCTTCCAAAACCGGCCTGATAAACCCTAAAGCGACCTGATACTGTTAACCCCAAAAGCGTAGGCGGCATAGCTGGAAAATGTGGAAAAGAATGTGGCCTGATAAGCGAACGAGCGGGGAATTGCGCAATAAAATTTGATATTATCCAATGATAAACCGGCCTGATGAGCGCACAAGCGGGCAAAGTGATTTGATAAAGGGAGCCTGATAAACCCTCGGGTGGTGTATATGGACCGAACATCTACTTACAAAGTTTATTTTGTAAATACAGTCCTTTCGCTCATATATTTACGCTTTCGCATGCTTCATAGGCTATTTTTTGTCACGAAACCAAATAAATAAACGGGCATTACATGGTTTATTCGAAGTCCGGTTAAAAATATTTTCTTAAAAGTATCCAGATTGTTATCAAAGTAAGACGAAGATCACATTTTGCGCAACATTTTCTTTCTTAAAATATTGGTCGGCCTAAAAAAATCCCTTATAAAATGCGGTTTATAGATGGTGGTCGTTATGTCAATGACCGATCAAAAGTAGATGATATCTATATCCTTACTTTACAAACGTATTTTTAAAGCTTTTTTTCGCGAAATTTACTTTTGACTGAGTTGGACGAAAAAGGTCAACAACACAACGGTTTAGTTAAATCGGAAATACAACAATTAAATCGTAGCTTTGAAAATACAACACAAAAAATCGAATCTATGATTTTCTTGATATTTTCAATATCAAATAACTCAATAAAAAAAATGCTTAAACAATTTGATTATATGTAAACAATTTTTAGGCGAAATTTCGGGATCGTAAAATTTCTTGGTCAATAGTTATTTAAAAATTCAGGAAACATGGTCTAGCGTTATGAAATAGTTGAAAAAAGTTCCACGAAGGACTCCAAAGTCATCCATTTTTTAACTCCTAACGCACGAGCATTTTATCATAGGTCGAGACTCGTCGAATGGAAAAACACTATCTTTACCAATTTTGGTTGACACTTTTTGAACCGATACGTATCGTGTCTTCCAACTATCTCACCTAACTCCTTACGGTAAGGACCTTACCCAATTATCTTAACAAAATTCAATTATCTGAAAACTTTTTCAAGAAAAGAGTTGTTAAGATAAATGGTAAAGTGGTGTACATTACGAGGAGTTTGTATTTGTCCAAAAAGACCGATATTATGATCCGAAGACAAAATAGTTCACTATAGTGAGCTCATAATTTACACCAGTAGAACCAGTGTTGGAAAAGTTGACCAACGCTCCAAATTTCCCCAAGGCCCAACACAAGCGTTGGTCAACGCTCGGATTTTTTCCAACGCGTTGGTTGGGCGTTGGTCGTTGGCCAACGCACCCCAACACCCAAGAATTCCCACACTAATGCTTAACGGATAAGTGGAAAACTATTTTAAACAAGATAGAGAACATGTAGAAGGGGCGTCTAGCTTACACATCATACATACAGTATAAAATTGCGTTAAGCGTGGGATAAAATTTTAGGGTTGGTCAACGCTTGATTTTTCCCCAGCGCCCAACGCTCCTAACGCGTTGGGAAGAAAAATTTATCCAACGCTGCCAGCGCGTTGGGAAGAACATTTCTCCAACGCCTAACGTGCCCAACGCGTTGGTTAGGCGTTGGACGTTGGCTAACGCACTCCAACGCCCAACGCTTCCAACACTGAATAGAACATGAATCATGTTACATGATGATTCTCAGGGAAGAAACGTGTATAATTTTCCTATTCCAAATTAATCTGTTTTTCCTATTGAATTATATGTGAATTTTTCAAACTTTCTTTCTTTTTTTCACAAAACGCATTATTTTTTTTTTGACTCAGGCTCAGAAGGTCAACAGCGCAATACCGAAATGAAACCGGAAATTTGCAAAATTAAATTGCTTCTAAAGAAAACCAACAAACATGAAAAGAATGCGCTAATAATAATTTCGAGTTTTTTAGTTATAATTTAATTTATAAGCGACATCAACAGCAAGCAGCAAGTTCAAGAGTATGCTTTTTTAGAGAGTTCCGAACTTGAATGGCTTAACCTTACAATTTTGGTCGCGGGTTTTTTTTTAGAAAAAAACATACTGTAGAAATATATGACAAAGAAGTTTTTAAATCGTAACGTTGTATTTTATATTTATTTTGTTTCTCAAAGTTCGGCACAATGGTAATTTCTCCCAAAAGGGTCGACCGAAAAATTTTCACTGACTCTAAAAGTACTGGTAATATAAAACTGTCATACTGGCGTGTGTCGTCAGTTTGTCACCGAGCTCGACGCGGATCGTTAAATACATACGAGCGAGAACTGTTTAAAACCTACAAGCAAAATTTTCTCGGTGACACTTTTTTTCCACACACCAGTACCCCGAAATAAAAATATACTCAATGCATATTTAGTTTTGCTTTAAATGACTCAAACGTTTTCACGGCTACTGGGGGTTAAACGTGTTACTCCCATGAATATTAAAAGGAAGGTTTAGATATTATTTAGAACTAAAATTTTGTAAAATCATAATTTAATAGCTCACTTTATTAAAAGTCACATTAACCCGGCCCCGTCGCGCTTGGATCGCACCCCGTCCCCGTCGGTGTACAACGAAACGTTGTACGTTTTCAAACGATAATTGTGAGCGACTGGAATAATTATTCGGATTGATTTTTTTTGTAATGAAAAGTTTGAAATCTCTTCTTTTTAACTAAGCACTAACAAAAATATTTTGACATATCTAACATTTTTATATTTAACGTTTAAAAAGATGCGCTTTTTTGGCGTATAATTCTTAATATCACGATTATCTCAACGTTTTGCAATAATTTGATAAGATAATCTGAAACAACACAAAAATTCTACACTACTCCCGAAAAAATAGCAAAAAAAATTGTTATTTTTCGCCCCAGGAGACCGTGAACGCTATCTGCTATCCGCGCGCCGCCATATTTTTTGCATAAAGGACCAATCTATGATTGAAAAATTAGCATTTCACCTGGGCCAAATTTTTTTCAGTATTTTTAAACAGATGTGATAGTGTTTGATGGTGAACCGAAGACGAAGTCAGAGACTACGGGCCTATAATAGAGAAATTCCGCGGCTCTGATTGTGAAGAGGATAATGACGAGGAAATTTAGATCGGAAATTAAACCGAAAAATATTTTAAATAAACAGAAAATTAAATTTTACATATAATTTGTTCTTTTCAGAGCGTTTGTGTTCTTAAATCTGGTAATAATGAAGCTCAAAGTAAAAAAAATCGAAAAATAAGAAAAGGGCTTTTCGCGCGTAGCGCCTCAAAACAAAATTTAAAATAGCCTCGAATTGTGAGTAGTCTTTATCAACAGAAAATTAAATTTCATCCTGGGATTATTTTATCTCAGATGATTTAATTTTCAGGAACGTAATAATTATCGCGCTCAAAGTCGTTTGTACAACGTTTCGTTGTACAGCGACGGGGACGGGTTAACTTTGGTACATACAAATGATAGCTAAAGAAATAACCCCCTACCTAGTGATTGGGCAGGTTTCGTGACAAAAAAAACTTGCGCGATAACTGCCCAGGGCGTCAGGAAAAACGAAAAGTTTTTTTGCGTAAAAAATCTGCACGATAACAGCACCAGTCGGCCAATAACTACGAAGTGTGTGTATATTCACACGATGCGCAGTTAACCGCCTCCCTTCGCGGCTTCGTCAACTGGCGGTTAACTGCGCAGGGCGTAGGGATGATCGCTAGAAAATAGTGGGACCCCTAAGTGGCGGTTAACTGCAACATTGGCGGTTAACTGCGTAGTTCGAAAACGAATTGGTGTGTTCCTTATTAAAACTTATTTTTACGAAAAACACAACATATGTGTGTTGTTTCTGGTAAAATGACAGTGTTTTCAGAAAAAAGGACGAGTGTAAGGTCGTCCACGTATCGATAACGTTAAACTTGCGGTAAGGCAGACGAAAAAAGTAACAAATTATCGCCTTTGTGGATTTCCGACGTGCATCAATTCTGAAGTGTTTGAGATTTGCACCAATATTACATGTGTGACTCCTTTGAACGTTGCACGTTATCAGAAACAACCTTGTCAGATTACTATTGAGTGATGATGAAGTGGCGCGGGTTTTTTTTGTAATTTTTCATTTTGCCACAGTTTTTTTTTTTAATTTTTTAGGAAAGTATGGATTTGAACGTCATTTTGTTTTAACCATCTACCTAAGTAAGAAAACTGTGTGTAAGTTAACAATATTCAAGAAATTTAACAAATTTTTTGTCGATTTTGGGATAAACCGTTAAAATTATTTCCTGTTATGCTCTCAACAGCACTTTTGCTCGAAACCAGGGCTCGGGACAATTGGCTCGTTTTGGCTGGTCCAGCCAACAAAAATTTTAATGGTAGCGAGCCAAGAAAATTTTGAGAAGGCCCGAGCCGAAATGAGCCGAGCCAGGAAAATTTTCTGGGGGCCCTTATAAATTAAAATTTTCTCCGCTCAAAAGGCGAGCCGACCCGAGCGAAAAATAGCCAATTGTGGCGAGCCCTGCTCGAAACTTAAAAGTGAGGCCGGGTCTAATTATTCCAATAATTCTATAAAATCAAAATGGTGGGCTGGTTAGTTATCTATTCGAAGTATTAGACACGATTACCTTTGCCTTAATTAAGCGGTATAAACAATACTAAAGTGAAAAAGGTGTTAACTTAATTGAATAGTGCGTAGGCGGAAGTGCCGAAAACTAGACAAAAACTACTTAACTGTCAATTAAACTGTTAATTTACTTAAATTTTGACCGTCTTTTGACGAACTCGACAAAATATTGTGTTAACTTTGAGTAATACTTGAAGATTGTTAACTTACTTACTGTTAACTTCCTTGAAAATTGTTAACTTAATAATAATGAAAACTTGACGCAATCGCACCCCGATTGACCTTGTGAGCTTTTTGTATGTGGCACGTTATCAGAAAAGCCTTGTCACTTTATTATTAAGA
Organism: Oikopleura albicans; assembly: GCA_004367875.1. NCBI lineage: Eukaryota > Metazoa > Chordata > Appendicularia > Copelata > Oikopleuridae > Oikopleura > Oikopleura albicans. Next base: position 13,972 of record SCLG01000609.1, read on the forward strand.
TGATGAAGTGCGAAGGGTTGAGAGTTTTTTTGGTGCTGAGTGCGTCCAATGGCGTTACGGATTGTAAGGAGCAAAATTGATTTGAAAAAGCCACAAGTTGATAGTTTATCGGTTTTTGTTAACACAATGATTGTCTGCCTCGCCACAAACTATGATGAATGAAAAATGAGGCCCTGTCAATATTATTGACTTTACATAACGTGGTCATGAACTGAGAAACTTGTTCTATAAAACGTATTTCAAGAAATCGTGGGATTGGCAGAAAAAAAAGTTACGGATTAAGCATAATTTCACAAATTTTGTGATAAACACATACACCACCCGACAGTTTATCTTAACACCTGGTGGTAGTCACCAGTTATCGCCAAAAATTTTTTAAAAAAATATTAGTGATTGGCTTATCTTACCACGTCTTGATTAGACCAGAAAGTATCGAGGTTTTCAATTATTTACCCAACACCCTAATCAGTTATCTTACCAAACTTGAATTATTTACCGTTTTTAGCGTTTATGAAGGTATTGCGCCACCTAACGGTTATTTTAAAAAGGTGGCGTAGTTAAGGCTAAAGCTAGGAATTGTGGGACAAAATTCCGGTTCTGGACGGAAATTCTGGGACAGAAACGGACTTTGAGTCTAAAGCAAAAACCGTTTTGGAATTGGACTACCCCTGTATATTCTCGAGTGTCATCTCGTAGGTTTTATTATTTCATACTATTAGTATACTGTATACTTAAAGTGCTTGAGCTGTATACCTCATTAGCACGTTATCAAATTGTATGCGAGTTGATAAGATAACCGCGCAGCTGTATCAAAACTGAGAGTACCAGTAAAATATTATAACAAACATTATGTTTGTGATGGTTACCCGTAACACAACGTATAAACTGTCCACAAGATCTAAATTTAAATATTGACCATTGTAGCTGGCCTGCACGTCATTTTTAGATTATTGGTTTTTGTTAACATATCGGCTAGGTGCTTATCGACAATTATGATAACAAAACTTTGAACCGTATTTTAAATAATTTACATAAACGTTGTAGATAGGTCAAATCTTCGATGTCATAAAACGTGTTTACAAAAATATACTTAACCATGTGTTTAACAAGATTTAGTGGCACTAAACAGTTATATTAACAACTGTTTTGGAATTGAGATTCAAGATAACTGAATTTGGTTCGTATAATTGCGTTTTGTAAGATAATTGGAAATTTATGCTACGTTTCGGTCATTGGTGGTCGTAAAACTGATAAGATATACACCTCCTAACTGGCCATCTTAACAGTCGGAACTGTTTTGTTATAAAATTGTTAACATAACGGGTTTGACAATGAAAAATCTGGGGCGGGGTCTGTGCCGCGCAGGAGTTTAAAAACGTGTTTAAATTTGACCGATTAACTCAAGCCTCATGTCATTGGACTTCATTGTTCTGTATTTTAGAGTTTCCATTTTGTCAAAAAAAAAAATCAGGACTATCAGTCGATTCGAACACTTAGATCACTTCCAAAAGTGATTACTGAATCATAAGCTGATTAATCTTGAGATTAATGATGGAGTCACAAAATGACGTGGCGAAGATTTTTGCCGAAAAGATTTTTTCCATTGACGAACTTTTATTCGTCTTACATGGTGAGATAATATAGATGCTAAGCCGTTTTTGATTCGCGAGTGCGCTGAGCGAATATAAATCACCAAAAACGGCTTAGCATCTATATTACCTCACCCTGTATATATCCCAAAAAAATTTACTTGAATGAGAACTTATTTCAATTTTTAAAACATTAACAGTTATAAAAAACTAACCGTAACAAACATTTGTTTAGAGCAAAAAATTATGGTACTATCGCAGTGATTTCCAAACGGGAAAAAAATAATGTTACCACTTTTTGGTAACGTTGCTTGACAGCGCGTCTGAGGCCTATGTCACATAGGTTATGTGGCCTTTTCATTGGTCGGTTTTCCTTCTTTTCAAATTATTTTTTTTTCTACTAATAGACACATATTTTAGAAGAAGGAAAAAGGACCAATGAATAGGCCACATAGGCTTCAGACGCGCTGTCAAGCAACGTTACCAAAAAGTGGTAACATTATTTATTTTTTCGCGTTTGGAAATCACTGCGATATTTTTTACCTCAAGACGGTAAAGGCTCCTTTCGTAAGTTTTGTGACGGTCAGGGCCCTCGGTCCAAGGGCCACCCAAAGTAAAGGGGTAATTTCGAGCACTACAGTTGTGGATGCGAGAACTTGACATTTTTACTTATCAAAAAACGTCAAGTTCTCGCACCACCATCAAATGAGCCGCTCCAAATTAGCTAAAATTTGATATTTTAGAGCTTTATAAATTATAAACAATAGCTTTTAAACACAAGAACACCGAACGAGTTGAAGAATCAAAACTGTAATTGTGGTTTGGGCTGTCTTTTATTTCTGGTATTTCCCAAGGAAAAATGACCCACCGTATTATGTGGTTATCATCCAGTTTCTTCGTCGTTATTAAATATAGTCTAAATGGTATTTCCGTCATTAAATGTCGGGTATATTGGAATTTCCTCCACGATGTCCATTCCAAACTTTGTTTTTATTAATGTTTATATTTTCAACGGAATCGCTGTCTAAGTTCCGTATCCATGAATATTAATTTCACTTTTACCAAGCCTCGTACCCAATTTTGTTCCAAATTCAACAGTATTGACTCAATACTATTGAGATGAATGATCTAACCTACGCGTTTTGATTCCCACCAATCATATTTGACCTGCTTTGCAGGCTTTTTAATCAAAAAATGCAGATTCCTTCAAATTGAGGAATTAGTACATAATTCATGTTTTTAGATCTTGATGTACACCCCTAACCAGTTATCTTGAAAAAATTGAATTAACTTAACCTTTTGGATCAAAACGTATAGCGATTTCTAATTATCTTACCAAATGCCCTACCCAATTATCTCAACAAAATTCAATTATCTTAACAATGGTTAATATAATGGTTAGATCGTGTAACTAAGGATAATATTTTTGGAAATTTTGATTCCTAAACACCCTTAAACTACAATACCTAACCATGTGAATTAACACCATTTGGCTTAACAGTTTGCACTTGACTTAACAGTTTGTAGTAGAATTAACACTCTTTTGTCCTTTTTTTGTTTTTTCCCCTGCATTTCCCCCTACGCACTACCTATGTGAATTAACAGTTTGCAATTGACTTAACATCATTTGAAATTTAACGATTTTTTTGGATTTTTTTGTTCATTATATTGTTTTCTATGACTTTTTATAGCATTTGCTCATTTTATTCGTCAATTTGGAATTTAAATCTAGAGAAAAAGCCTATTTGCATTTGAGTTAACACTTTTTTGTTTCAAGTTTTCCAGGGTTTTAAGTTAAAACTTTTAACCTACGCACTACCCATGTGGCTTAACAATTTGCATCTGAATTAACACCTTTTTCGAAAAAAAATATGTTAAGTCACATGGTTAGGTGGTGTATAGGAAAATTAAATTTTACTTAGACCAAAAACTGTATCACGAAATTCGGCAAACTATTACCTGCAAAGTCATTTGATATACTAATTTAAAACCACTTAAGTCGGTATTACGGGAAAGCTGGTAAAAGAAAGTCGACTTTTTTCACTTTAGTTTTTGTGTTCTTTCTTTCTCCAATTCATTCAAAAAAGGGGGGTTCAAAAAGGGGAGGTTACTTGATAAACAAAGTATTCGAGATAAAATTNTTTTTCAGTATGCTAAAAGTGAGACCTTTCAAACTAAACCTTAACATTTTCCATACTATGTCGCGTTAACGCACACTAAGCACGCAAAGACGAGGGATACAAATTTGTATCCCTGCGGTGAACAAGCACTAGTGGTGGAGCGGAGAACACGGGTTAATCAGTTTTCCTATTGAGACGGCGCGCGTTAGTGAATTATAAGTGAATTTTCCAAACTTTCTTTTTTTTCACAAAACGCATTTTTTTTTGACTTAGGCTCAGAAGGTCAACAGCGCAATACCGAAATGAAACCGGAAATTTGCAAATTAAATTGCTTCTAAAGAAAACCAACAAACATGAAAAGAATGCGATAAAAATAATTTCGAGTTTTTTTAGTTATAATTTAATTTATAAGCGAGATCAACAGCAAGCAGCAAGTTCAAGAGTATGCTTTTTTAGAGAGTTCCGAACTTGAATGGCTTAACCTTACAATTTCGGTCGCGGGTTTTTTTTAGAATAACATACTGTAGAAATATATGACAAAGTGATTTTTAAATCGTAACGTTGTATTTTATATTTATTTTGTTTCTCAAAATTTGGCACAATGGTAATTTCTCCCAAAAGGGCCGACCGAAAATTTTTCGAACTCAAATATTTTCACGGCTACTGGGGGTTAAACGTGTTACTTTCATGAATTAAAAGGAAGGTTTGGGTATTATTTAGAACTTAAATTTTGTAAAATCATAATTTAATAGCCCACTGTTATAAAAAGTCACATTAACTTTGGTACATACAAATGACAGTTAACTACCATTTCAACTGACGAAAAGACAAGGAGAAAGGAAAAAAACCCAACCAGTTATTGGGCAGGTTTCGTGACAAAAAAACTTTCGCGATAACTGCCCAGTGCGTCGGCGGAAAAGCGAAAAGTTTTTTTGCGGACAAAACCTGCCCGATAACAGCACCAGTGGGCCAACCTGCCCGATAAGTGCGAAGGGTGTGTATATTACACACGATGCGCAGTTAACCGCCACCCTTCGCGGCTTCGTCAACTGGCGGTTAACTGCGTAGGGCGTAGGCGTGATCGCTGAAAAATAGTGGGACCCCTAAGTGGCGGTTAACTGCGTAGTTTGAAAACGAATTGGTGTGTTCCTTATAAAAACTTATTTTTACGAAAAACACAACATAACCATTTCTGGTAAAATGACAGTGTTTTCCGAAAAAGAAGACGAGTGTAAGGTCGTCCACGTATCGATAACGTTAAACTTGCGGTAAGGCAGATGAAAAAAAGTAACAAATTATCGCCTTTGTGGATTTCCGACGTGCATCAATTCTGAAGTGTTTGAGATTTGCACCAATATTACATGTGTGACTCCTTTGAACGTTGCACGTTATCAGAAACAACCTTGTCAGATTACTATTGAGTGATGATGAAGTGGCGCGGGCTTTTTTTTTGTAATTTTTCATTTTGCCACAGTTTTTTTTTAATTTTTTTAGGAAAGTATGGATTTGAACGTCATTTTGTTTTAACCATCTACCTAAGTAAGGAAACTGTGTGTAAGTTAACAATATTCAAGAAAGTTAACAATTTTTTTTTTGTTGATTTTGGGATAAACCGTTATAACTATTTCCTGTTAGGCTCTCAACAGCACTTTTGCTCGAAACTAAAAAGTAAGGCCGGGTCTAATTATTCCAATATTACTATAAAATCAAAATGGTTAGTTATCTCTTCGAACTATTAGACACGATTAACTTTGCCGTTAAAAAACGGTATAAAAGTTAACAATACTAAAGTGAAAAAGGTGTTAATTGAAGGTGTTAATTGAATAGTGCGTAGGCGGAAGTGCCGAAAACTAGAAAAAAACTGTTAATTTACTTAAATTTTGACCGTCCTTTGACGAACTCGACAAAAAATTGTGTTAACTTTGAGTAATACTTGAAAATTGTTAACTTACTTACTGTTAACTTCCTTGAAAATTGTTAACTTCCTTGAAAATTGTTAACTTCCTTGAAAATTGTTAACTTCCTTGAAAATTGTTAACTTAACTCCCAGGGAGAAGTGCGTGTATTTAGACACGCAACTTGTTTTTTCGTCGATTTAAGGCATTTGGAGGCCCCGTAGGGCAAAACGGGTATTGCTGACCCCCTTCAACTTTTCAAGAAAATTCGATTGACGGTGTTTTTTGCGTAGGTTGAACATTCCAAACAGCTCTCTAGGGGGCCCTGGTGGTCCAAATCAATTTCTGAAGTCAGATCGACGTAGTTTGACGAGCTCTACAACTTGGCTTCACCAATTTTTTGTGAATTATTGCGAATTTTTGTGAATTTTTAATTGCGTGTTTATATACACACATTTTCCCCCTACGGGTTCCCAAAAACTCCTTTCACCTGAGAGTTAATAATAATAAAAACTTGATCGAATAGCACCCCGATTGACTTTGTAAGCTTTTAGTATGTTGCACGTTATCAGAAAAAGGCTTGTCACTTTATTATTAACATGATGAAGTGCGAAGGGTTGAGAGTTTTTTTTTGGTGCTGAGTGCGTCCAATGGCGTTACGGATTGTAAGGAGCAAAATTGATTTGAAAAAGCCACAAGTTGATAGTTTATCGGTTTTTGTTAACACAATGATTGTCTGCCTCGCCACAAACTATGATGAATGAAAAATGAGGCCCTGTCAATATTATTGACTTTACATAACGTGGTCATGAACTGGGAAACTTGTTCTATAAAACGTATTTCAAGAAATCGTGGGATTGGCAGAAAAAAAAGTTACGGATTAAGCATAATTTAACAAATTTTGTGTTGAACACATACACCACCCGACGGTTTATCTTACCACCTGGTGGTAGCCGCCAGTTATCCCCAAAAAGTTTTAAAAAATATTAGTGATTGGCTTATCTTCCCACTATTTGATTGAACCAGAAAGTATCGAGGTTTCCAATTATTTTACTCAACACCCTGATCAGTTATCTTACCAAACTTGAATTATTTACCGTTTTTAGCGTTTCAATTTCGGGAAGTTTTTTATTCGAAAAAAATCAAGTATAATTCCGGGACAAAATTCCGGTTCTGGACGGAAATTTCGGGATAAAAACGGACTTTGAGTCTAAATCAAAAACCGTATTGGAATTGGACTACCCCTGTATATTCTCGAGCGTCATCTACTAGGTTTTATTATTTCATACTAAGTGCTTGAGCGGTATAGGCTATACCGTATAGCTCATTAGCTCGTTATCAAATTATATGCGAGTTGATAAGATAACCGCGCAGCTGCATCAAAACTGAGAGTACCAGTAAAATAATATAACAATGTTTGTGATGGTTAACCGTAACACAACGTATAAACTGTCCACAAGATCTAAATTTAAATATTGACCATTGTAGCTGGCCTGTACGTCATTTTTAGATTATTGGTTTTTGTTAACATATCGGCTAGGTGCTTATCGACAATTATGATAACAAAACTATGAACCGTATTTTGAATAATTTACATAAACGTTGTAGATAGGTCAAATCTTTGATGTCATAAAACGTGTTTACAAAAGTATGCTAAATCATGTGTTTAACGAGGTATAATGGCCCTAACCAGTTATCTTAACAACTATTCTGATGAATGAATTTGGTGATGATAATTGCGTTGGGCGTTTGGTAAGATAGTTGTAAATCTTGCTACGTTCGGGTCGCTCGTGGTCCTAAAATTGTAAACATAACCAAACGATCTTAGTATTACTGGTTTTAAGACAGACACCCCCTAACTGGTTATCTTAACACTAGAAACAGAAAACAGTTTTGAACAGAAACGTATCACAATTTCCATATATCTAACGGTACGGTCCAAAATCGTTTCGAGTGTTAAGATAACCAGTTATGGAGTGTTTATCTTAAAATGAGAAATACTAAGATCGTTTAGTTATATTATCAGTTTTAGGTAACTTTTAAGCTACCTTATAACCCACCTTATAACTTATGCCCAATTATCTTTACGAAATTTCATTATCTTAACACGTTTGGAGCAAAAACAAATTGTTAACATAACGGATTTGACGATAAAAAATCTGGGGCTCGGAATGTACCGCGTAGGAGCTTAAAAACGTGTTAAAATTTGATCGATTAACCCAAGCCTCATGTCATTGGACTTCATTGTTCTGTATTTTAGAGTTTCCATTTTGTCAAAAAAAAAATCAGGACTATCAGTCGATTCGAACACTTAGATCACTTCCAAAAGTACTCAAAATCTGGCTTCCAAGGCGATTACTGAATCATAAGCTGATTAATCTTAAGATTAATGATAGAGTCACAAAATGACGTGGCGAACATTTTGGCCAAAAGGATTTTTTCCATTGACGAACTTTTATTCGTCTTATATACCTCAAATATATTCATTTGAATCAGAACTTATTTTTATTTTTAGAACATTGACAATTATAAAAACTAACCGTAATAAAGATTTGTTTAGACTCTAAACTTTAGAGCCAAACATTCTCCATTTTTTTTACCTCACGACGGTAAAGGGTCGTTTCGTAAGTTTTGTGACGGCCAAGGCCCTCAGTTGGTACTGCCGGAAAATGGAGAAACAGGAAAATAGAGAAAATTCGCCAAAATGGCCTCTAAAATGCTCTCTAGCGCCAACGGGTGTCTCCTTTTTTGACTTTTTTTATTTCACCAACGTAATCTACACATCAAACTTCATCATATATTTGAGTTTTAGAAAAATTTATTCTTTTCTGTAGAAAATTTTCTCCGTTTCCCCGTTTTCCGGTAATGCCCCTCAGTCCAAGCGCCACCCAAAGTAAAGGGCTACTTTCGAGCACTACAGTTGAGGATGCGAGAACTTGACATTTTCACTTGTCAAAAAACGTCAAGTTCTCGCACCACCATCAAATGAGCCGCTCCAAATTAGGTAAAATTTGATATTTTAGAGCTTTATAAATTATAAACAATAACTTTTAATCAAAACTACATCGTACGAGTTGAAGAATCAAAACTGTAATTGTGGTTTTGGCTGTCTTTTATTTCTGGTATTTCCCAAGGAAAAATGACCCACCGTATTATGTGGTTATCGTCCAGTTTCTTCGTCGTTATTAAATCTAGTCTAAATGGTATTTCCGTCATTAAATGTCGGGTATATTGGAATTTCCTCCACAATGTCCATTCCAAACTTTGTCCTTATTTATGTTTATATTTTCAACGGAATCGCTCTCTAAGTTCCGTATCCATCAATATTAATTTGACTTTTAACAAGCCTTGTACCCAATTTTGTTTCAAATTCACCAGTATTGAGATGTATGATCTAACCTACGCGTTTCGATTCCCACCAATAATATCCGACTTGATTCCCAGGCTTTTTAAACAAAAAATGAAGATTCGTTCATATTGAGAAATAAGTACATATTTCATGTTTTTAGATCTTGATGTACACCCCTAACCAGTTATCTTGAAAAAATTGGATTAACTTAACCTTTTGGAGCAAAACATATAGCGATTTCAAATTATCTTACCTAATGCCCTATCCAATTATCTTAACAGTGGAGTAAATAGACACGCAACTTGTTTTTTTCGTCGATTAAAGGCATATGGAGGCCCCGTAGGGCAAAACGGGTATTGGTGACCCCCCTCAACTTTTCGAGAAAATTCGATTCACGGTGTTTTTTTTTGCGTATGTTGGAGATTTCAAACAGCTCTCTAGGGGGCCCTGGTAGCCCAAATCATTTTCTGACTAGTCAGCTCCACGTAGTTTGACGAGCTCTACAACTTGGCTTTACCATTTTTTTGAATTATTGTGCATTTTTGAACTGCGTGTTTATTTACACGCATTTTCCCCCTACGGGTTCTCAAAAACTCCTTCCCCCTGAGAGTTAAGATAATGGTTAGATCGTGTAACTGACAATTATTTTTTTTAAATTTTGATTCCTAAACACCCTAAAAATAGAGGAAAATGAAATTTTACTTAGACTAAAAACGGTATCACGAAATTCGGCAAACTATTACCTTCAAAGTCATTTGATATACTAATTTAAAACCACTTAAGTCGGTATTACGGGAAAGCTGGTAAAAGAAAGTCGACTTTTTTCACTTTAGTTTTTGTGTTCTTTCTTTCTCCAATTCATTCAAAAAAGGGGGGTTCAAAAAGGGGAGGTTACTTGATAAACAAAGTATTCGAGATAAAATTCTTCAAAAATGATTAGCCAATGTTATCTAACACTCATAGGAGATAAAAAAAATAGGCGTCTTTAGCCGATAGGAGTTAAACTAACAGAACGGCGGTTTTGGATGAGATATTTTTTAACCTCTAAACGGACCGATACTGCACTTATCTTGCTCAATGCTCGGGAAAATTTAATCCAGAATTGGACTATTTTGGGAATATTATAACAAGCCGAAAACAAAAAATGTTTAGTTCAAAGTTGATTAAGTTATTTTCTAAAACATCATCAATGAATATAACGCAGCAATCCGTAGAAAAATTAGGCGATATCTGAGAAATTCAAGCGTTGTTAACTCCCAGGGGGAAGTGCGTGTAAATAGACAAGAAACTTGCTTTTTTCGTCGATTTAAGGCATACGGAGGCCCCGTAGGGCAAAACGGGTATTGGTGACCCCCCTCAACTTTTCGAGAAAATTCAATTGGCCGTGTTATTTTTTGCATAGGTTGAAGATTTAAAACAGCTGTCTAGGGGGCCCTGGTGTCCCACATCAATTTCTGAATAATCAGATCGACGTAGTTTGACGAGCTCTACAACTTGGCTTTACCGTTTTTTTTGAATTATTGGGAATTATTGTGAATTTTTTAAGTGCGTGTTTATTTACACGCATTTCCCCCCTACGGGTTCCCAAAAACTCCTTCCCCCTAAGAGTTAAATTGACATTTAAATGGCGACTTTTAGGTCGCTACCGATAAAGAAGGTCGGGCTTTTTTTTATATTTTTTTCTATATTTTGGGTTCTCCAAACTTGTTCATCATGTTCGTTGTTTGTTTGAAAATACTGTTGATGTTTCGTGAAACCACCAATTCTCAATTGGTATTCTCATTTCTTTCGTATCAACTGAACCAATCAGCGTCCCCGAATTTATCGAGAATATTTGATAATAATGTGATGTCTGATTACGTGATGTCTGATTATGTGATGTCTTGTTTTTTGAAATATTCACTAAGCTGAGGCCAGCCGAATGAGAAGTGTATTATCCTGCACTTTTTTATTTGCACTAGAGAAATATCAATATGTTGAAAACCGCAAGACGAAATATATTACATATCACATACAAAAAATGTTCTTCAAATACGTTAGGCAGCTGCGCCCTGTCCGACAGTTTTTGGTCGCTAAATCATAGCAAGAATGGGCGCATAATCCGAAACGTACGCCCAAATCAAAAATGTAAATCGCACAAAAAGTGTGGCTAGAATGGGTTCCAGTATCATGAAAATTAGGTTTAATAATTACGTATCAAGTCCAAGATAAAACTCCATTTTTGATTTTTTAAGCGAATGTCACTTTTTACAATCTTATGAAAAGAGTATTAAATCAACCATTTACCGTATATTATCGAATTTACCCATTTATTGATCAGTTATTTTACACCTACTTACTTAACATCTAAAGGGCTTGATGTTAGCTCGCGATAATTTACAAAAAAATTTACATCCATTCGCAAATAACTCGACCATTTCTATTTTAAACAAGTTTGTTTTTGATACATCCATTTCGCGTGTTTTACAAAGAGGGCGCGTGATTTTTAACATATTTATTTTTACTTTTTGAACAATTTGTTTTATTCAAAACTCGGGTAATTTTCTGCAAACTCCCTAAAACGCAAGTGTGGCTATTTTTAATGGCGATTCTTGAAATAACATGAGTTTTTGATTTTAATTAAGAAAATCGCGATTAATCACGACTTCTTCACTAACGTCATAATTGGAAGAAAACAAAAAAAAATGAAATAATTCATAATTTCTTCCAATGTTTAGTTTGCTAATAAGAACCGACATTCGTTGGAAAATAAATTAATATTCAAAGAAAAGTTGACGTGGACTATTAGAATTAACTGACCGTTTGTCTCGGACCAATTATTTTGTACAGCGGTTCTGCTACGTTTTCCAATTTTTTTAATTTTTTTTTATTACGGTTTCTTTGTACAGAGTTACAGAGTTATGAACTTTTACAATCACTTCGCAATTAAGTTCCAAAAATATTTAAAAACGGCAAAAAAAAACTCCGGAGAGTGTAGGTGGAAAAGTGATGAACATTTTTGTACTAAATGCGTAGGCTGTCCATATTTAGGCCGTTTTGAAAATCACTACGTGGCTAAAAAAACTAATTTTACTCAAAATAAGCGATCTTGCCTCTTTTTTAACGTTGAATCCGAAAATTGGTTTCAGGTTGACAAGTCTGACTCGAAATACTGATATCAAAGGGTTACAATTAGTGCGTAGGCGTAAACTCTGAACATTTCTAGGTAAATAGACTATTTTTTGGCATATGATACACCAAATGTACCTTTATCTTGGGAAAGTTTGGGGCTAAATTGAACCACGATAACGAAAAAAAGGGCCATGTTACCAAGATAACGGTACTTTGTGTGGGCGTATGGTTGAAATTGCGTAGGCGAAAGATAATGGAAAATAGGAGTTACGTTACTGCGAAATACGTGTTTTTTTTGAGTAGAAAACTCTAAAATAATGGAAAATACGGTGGTGGAAAACTTTCGCCAAAATGAACCAAGATAATGGAAAATAGGCTCAAGATAAAGGTACACAAGATAAAGGTACATCTGGTGTATAGTGTTATTTCAAATAAAAACTGTTATTTCGAACGATGTTATTTCAAATGGATAGGTATAGTGTATTATGATCATTATATCTAGAACATTCTGTATAAGAACTGCGGTTTTGTGATGCTATCGAGCGTCATAATTTCAGGAAAAAAAGCTTTATAAAAATCATTTTTGATGTGTTTAAGTCGTTAAACGTAGGTAAGTTGCGGGAAGCAATCAACTACGGGAGAATGTAGCGGTTGCATAATCGGGAAGTGAAAGTCGACTGTTCACAAATAAAATGCACAAGGAAGGATCAGAGCTCCGTTTTCGTGGATTGTGCGTAAATTTCCCCATCATAGAAAAAACAATCTTTTCCGGAGAACACCAGTACAATTCTCAGATTCGACATATAATTATTTCTTCTAAAGAGAAACTGTCAGAATCAGCGAAAAATACTATACAGGGATTCCCCAAAAAAGCTCGGGTCTTTTCTTGAAAAAGACCCTATACTCTTCGAGTGTAGACCTTTTTCGAAAAATTACATAGTAAAGACCATAATTTTTAGAATATTTTTCATGAAACATCAAAAAAGTTTTCATGAAACATCAAAAAAGTTTTCATGAAACATCAAAAAAGTTTTCATGAAACATCAAAAAAGTCTTTCTTTCTCTGAAAACTTTTTTCGTCGGTTAAGTTTTCTCCGAAAAACCTTTTCTCCGGTTAAGATTTATCCCAAAACCCTTTATTTGGTTAAATTTTGTCGGAAAAAGCTTTTTCTCGGTTATGTCTTATCCCGACCTTCAAATTGTGCAATTTGCGTTTTCGAAAAATGTGCACAATTTGAAAGTCGAAAAAAAATAACAAATTGAATCAATATTTTTTGTCTGGGAAACCAAAAGGACTTTTTGCCAGTCTCGTAATTTTCCCGAAAAAGTGCACAATTTGGAAGTCCTGCACAATTTGAAAGTCGGGACTGTAATCCATTTTCGCTCCGTTGAGTGTATAAAAAGCCATTTTTTAATTTATGGCCTCCGAAAGGAGTGGGGTACTTTCGCGACCATTTGTGGTCGCGAAAGTACTCGTAAATGGGTTTTTTTGCGACCAAAAATGCTCGCGAAAGTACCATTCACCCTCCGAAAGATTCATCGGACGGGTAATATGTGCTGACCCGTCACTTTTTTCAATCCGAAGAGTTAAGATGCACAGTGCTGTAACGGAGCAATGACGACTTAAGACCGTTTTGGGGGGTGAAGAGAAAAAAAAGCGCTTTCATATATGCAATTGTGTTGCATTTCGAAATGATTACAATTATACTTGAGACGCGTTGTGATGTAATTACGTTTGAAACGACCTAATCGTACCACGAACTATGACACCCCACATCGCCGCTCATTGAATTGAATGAAAACAATCCGTTTTTTTTTGCTCCTTCTTTTTTTTTGACTCCCTGCCGCGTATTTGCTTTTATGATTATCGGATGCTACATGCACGTCATATTTTATAATCAATTTCACATTTTATTTTTTTTTTCGTCGTTTTTTTTTGCACTGACGTTTGGAGTGGGATTCAAAAATCACAAATTCAGGATATTGTAAACATTTGTTTGATACGAAATCCGCTGGGATTCAGTTCCGAATGGTTCAAACCAGAACGTTATAAAACTACCGCAATTTTCAGACACAATTTTT
>SCLG01000609.1:28133-44427 GCA_004367875.1 Oikopleura albicans
CGAAAAAAATAAATAATGTTACCACTTTTTGGTAACGTTGCTTGACAGTGCGTCTGAGGCCTATGTAGCCTATCATTGGTCTTTTTTGGCCAATCACCGAAAAGCAAATCACCAAAATGCGATTTCCTTCTTTTCAAATATTTTTGTATTACAGTCCTCCCCGCAATTAAAGCCGCAATTAAAGAGAAATATGCAATTCTGCTAAATTTTTTTTCGCGTTTTAAAATCAGGACGATATACGTCGGTTAATTTATACATTAGAAATCCGTTGTTTGTTTTCATAAAAAAACAATAAGGTTGTCCGTGTTCACCCCCTGCGCTATTATCTTGCAACTTTCGCATGAAAAACTCTGCAAGATAACAGAGCCGACGGGAAAATCTGCAAGATAAAGGGTGATAAGATAAGCGCAGCGATTACGTAATCGGTTTTAATTACAATTTTCCATTCCCCTGTTCGATTTATTTTATCACAAACGGTTCTCGGTTTACAGATAAACGAAAAGTATACGAAAACGGGATGTGACATAAAATCGCAGGGGGTAAACATACACGGCTATTCCGGGGATTAAATTTTTAATTCTGATCACGTTTTCTGTTTTCATTTATCACAAACTGTTTTCTGTTAATAAAGTTCACAGCAAAATTGAAAGATAAAAGCATGTAACATAATGACGCAGTGTGTGTATATAAGCGAATGAAATTATAAATTTAAAATTCGCTATCAATTGTCATTTATCACAAACGGTTACTCGTTTATTAACTCTCAGGGGAAGGACTTTTTGATAACCCGTAGGGGAAATTGTGTGCGCGTATGCACACACTTCAAAATTCACAATAACTCGTAATAATTCTGTTAAAACTGGTAAAACCAAGTTGTAAAGCTCGTCAAACTACGTCGATCTGACTATTAAAAAATTGATTTGGGCCACCAAGGCCCCCTAGAGAGCTGTTTGAAATATCCAACCTACGCAAAAAATACCGCCAATGGAANNGCCTTAAATCGACAAAAAACTAAGTCGTGTGCATATATGCATACACTTCCCCCTGCGAGTTATGGTTTAGTGTGAAAGTGAGGAAATAACTACCCAATACACGTACCACAGTTAACCATGTTCTTTCTAAAAGATCAAGAATTTCATATTTTTTTCTCCAGACTAGTCTATAGTATGAGAATTTTTCAAAAAATGCGTTATTATTTGTTGATAAAAAGAATGTCTAACGTTTTAAACCAGAAATAGAAAGTTAATTATTTTCCGTTTTTTTNTTTTTTTCCCACATGATTTTTTGTACGTGTCAGAGTTTATTATTCCGGTTAAAAAGTCGCCTCCTTCCCAATTAGACGGCCGTCAACAAAATCAATCTTTTGGAGTGAAAATAATTTACACGAAAATTCTTGTTTAAAAAATAAAATATTTACGTTGTTTTGTTTATATGTTTGTATCTTCGATCAAGCCATCTTTTTCCTACCGGGTTAAATTAATGAAATAAAAAACGTCTCCAGAAAATGGCGGAAACATAAAGTTATTATTTTAACCCGCCGGGAAAAATATTCGGGGGCGATTCAAACAAAATTTCGGAAAAACGGAAATAATTGTTGAAAGTTTAAATATACCACCTGCGTCGAAATTTCTGGGCGAAATTTCCGGTCGTTTCTTTTTGAGAATTTCAAAAAATAACTTTTCAGGAAACCCTACCTTTATATGTTAAGCACTGCGCTGTTATCTGGCAATTATAACGTCAGAAGATGTTTTTGGCGAAAATGACGGCTAGATAACGGTTCAGGGAGTGTAACACACAATATTTTTATTTGGATTGTGAAGATGGAGTTCGACCATG
Organism: Oikopleura albicans; assembly: GCA_004367875.1. Taxonomy (NCBI): domain Eukaryota; kingdom Metazoa; phylum Chordata; class Appendicularia; order Copelata; family Oikopleuridae; genus Oikopleura; species Oikopleura albicans. The sequence continues at coordinate 29,970 of SCLG01000609.1, forward strand.
TTCGATTACAATTTTTCATGGATTGGTGTTTTTCCTTCCGAATATTTTTTTTTTGAAAAACTGATGTCATAAATTATGACTCATGATGACTCATTATGGCTCATAATCACTCATTATGGCTCATAATGACTCATTATGACTCATAGTGCACCAAAAGTTTAACCAGATTTCTTGTGGTTATTTCTTCAATTGATTTTTGCCCAACCGAGGCCACCGAAAGCAGGGTCTTATTTTCCCTATGGGCCATATGGGCCATATGGGCCATATGGGCCATATAGGCTATGGCCCATATGGGTTAAATTTTGATCGTCAAACTTTTTAACTTAAAAGTGTGATTTTTGTTTATGTTTCTTTCAAACCATATTCTTCTAGGTTTAATTAATATGATAAAAACGTCTTGAGTAAAACGGAAATTCGAAATTTATTGTTTTAGTCTTCCAGAGATTAATTCTCCCGAACCATGTTTATAAATAATGTAAATCTTATTGCATATCGAATAAATCACCGAGAAAAAAAAATAAAATGTAATTGCATTAGATAGACGAAAAACTGGATTATTATTTGGTTTTGGAATAATGAATATGAACTAAAATAAATGACTTTAACAGGCAAGTGGACCACTTACGCCGATGTCTTACCAACATTTTTGTTAAGTGAACAATAATGGCATAGTGTGTGGCGGATAAGCAGGGATCGGGTGAACTCGGGTGTATTTGAGTTTCTCGAGAAACTCAAATACACCCGAGTTGGCCCCTTCTCGATAAGCAGGGGAAAAAGTGAAAGATACCGAGACTACCGAGAAAATTGAAAAATTCCAAACGGAAAGAAACCGGCGCGCCTGATGTACACCACCTGTCTACGGAAGTTAACAAAACGATGATGAAAAAAAGTGTTAACTTTCATAAATTTTATTAACTTTTTAGGAATTTTGTTAACTTAGTAGACAGTGTGTCAACGAAAACTTGAAGAATGGACGCCAGCTGAGTGTTAACTTGCATTAATTTCGTTAACTGCCATGAATTTTGTCAACTTCCGGGCACTTTGCTAATTTTAGGGCGTTAACTTCCGTAAATAGGCGTTGTATACGATAATTGCTTGGACGGTGGCGAGTTAACGAATAATGGTATCCATTTTTTATATGAGTCATCAGATACGACCAATAACCAAACGATGTGATGAGCTCACCTCCAAGCAGATTTGTTGGTATTGCGTGAACTTATTGAAACGTTTTTTGAACGTTTTTTTATTGTTCTCATTTTCAAATTGAAAAAAAAAATCAACTTCTATTCCGTCTCCAATTGAACGGGTAGATATATAGAAGTTTTAATGCGATCATTTTTGAAAACCACAAAAAAAGTGTTTGGCCAAAACGCTTCAACCACCGTATGGTTCAATTTGCCGACAGGCGCAGTTAACCCCACGCCAGCCAGTCGGGTAAATAATTATTTTTTTTTTCGTAATTTTTATCCGAAATGGACAAAAGGGAGGGAAAAAAGAGCAACGTTTTTGAGTTAAGCCTAGTCGCATTACCATAATCTTTTTTGAACAAAATGTATATCAACATGAATGATGTGTTTGTGGTACAGTGGCATGTCCAAATACGGACTTGGCGGTTTCTGTGATTCGCGATCATCGCATGAAGAAGTCAATTAACTGATGCTAACCGCAGATTGTAAAATCCACTTTTTAGTAGTGGAAAAATGTGGTAAAGTTCTCGTCATTTAAATTCAAACAGTTTTTTTTAAAGAAAAATAAATTGATGTTATTGTGAATAAGCCGATAGAGAAGACTCCTTTCATTGTTATTTTCATTGAAAAATGACAACACTTGACGCTGATTGGCTTACTATTGTTTTTACCACAAAAGCTGTTCGAATTTAAATAACGAGAATGTTATAATTCCTTGCCATAAAACCTTATGAAACTTTTTTTATATTGTAAGTGAAATATGGGAACACGTAACAACGTTAGTTATACCGGCACCGTCTGAATCGGTCTCTTGTCATTTATGGCGAAAGGTGAATTCGCCGAAAATTTCCCCTTTTGAGCACACTCATTGGCCAGAAATGGAGAAATTTCGGCGGATTACCCTTTCCTCTCAAAAGAAAAGAGACCGATTTAGACGGTGCCGTTATACCTACCTACTGAAGTTAACACTACTAAAGTTAACACATATTATGGACGTTAACAGTTCATTGTTTTTGTTAACTTCCGTAAGAAGCTGGTGTGATTAGAAATGGTACAAACAAACATCACCAAAATATCGGGAAAATTAGAACTATGTTTCTTTATCTTTCAAATTTTCTGCTAATTTACGTCATAAGGTCAAAATTCAATTTTAAAATTGCGTTTTAGTCGTATGTCTCCAAATGCCAGTCTTTTAATTATCGTTTCGGGCAGATGTGCCGCCGAAGATGGCCAGCGCGATTCGACACAAGGGCAGATCCGCGCATGCATCCGTTTTCGCTGCATTTTTATTCAGAATGACGAAAACGTCTTGCGCAACATCGGATTTGGGCCCCCTTCCTCGCGTCGGACAGTTGCGCAATTTGTGGTTAATGCAGCGACCGAAAAACGTTTAGAAGTCGCCGTTTTCCCCTTTTTTCTTTTTATCTGATTTTAACGCCATTGTGAGACAAAAGTTTCACTGTAATAATCCAGCTCTTGACGATTGGGTACAATGGCACAAACTCATTGGGTACGAAGAGATGTTTTGTCGGTGAAAATTTAAAAGACGAAATGTGGACCTTATTGGGTAAAATCTTGCCGACTATGCCGACTAAAGTGCAGGCAATTTAACTTTGTATAAAATCACTTTTCTGAACTTTATGCAGTTTTTTATACCGATGCAGATGCCGCCGAAAATATAATTACTACATTAAAATTACAACAATCAAATTTACATTTGAAATAACAAGTTACATTTGAAATAACATTTTTTTGCGGACCATTTTTCAGCTTTAACTCTCAGGGGGAAAGAGTTTTTGGGAACCCGTAGTGGGAAAATGCGTGTAAATAAACACGCACTTCAAAAATTCACTATAATTCGCAATAAATCAAAAAACTGGTAAATCCAAGTTGTAGAGCTCGTCAAACGATCTGACTATTCAGAAATTAATTTGGGCCACCAGGGCCCCCTAAAGAGCTGTTTGAAATCTCAAACCTACGCAAAAAACACCGTGAATCGAATTTTCTCGAAAAGTTGAGGGGGGGTCACCAATACCCGTTTTGCCCTAGGGGGCCTCCATATGCCTTAAATCGACGAAAAAAACAAGTAGCGTGTCTACTTACACGCACTTCCCCCTGGGAGTTAACGTCCACGTTAATTAAAAAACAAACTAATCATTTTAATTTTAATTAATTGTGTGTAAAGCTGTACAGACTATATGGAATGAACATTTGTTTTTATTTTCATAGACTATACTGTATAGTGTACAGTGTACCGTTTGATTCTGAAATTATGAGAGGAAAAACAAATGTTCATTCCATTTATAAATTTAAAATTTGTTTGTCCATTGCTTTACATATTGTTGTCAAATAAGATGCGAAGTAATTATATATTTTTGATAGTTATGGATTTGAATGGATCAATATTTTCAGATACACCACCTACCTGCTTAAAGTAACACCGAAATGAGATGAAAAAAGGGATATTTCGAATGAAAATAAGGTATTTTGTTATTTCAAATGGGTAGTGCGTGGACGTTAAAGCTGAAAAATGTTCCGTAAAAAAAATATTACACCACCTTACCATCTGACTTAACACCATTTGGCTTAAAAGTTTGCATTTGACTTAACAGTTTTCAGTTGAATTAACACTTTTTTTGTCCTTTTTTTGTCTTTTTTTTTCCAGCATTTCCGCCTACGCACTACTCATGTGGCTTAACAGTTTGCATTTGACTTAACAATTTGCACATGAATTGACATCTTTTTTCGGAAAAAAAATGTGTTAAGTCACATGGTTAGGTGGTGTATAACGATTTTTTGATTTTTTTTCGTTCATTATATTAATTTATATCATTTTTGTATAGCATTTGCTTATTTTATTCGTCAATTTGGCATTTAAATCTAGAGAAAAAGCCTATTTGCATTTGAGTTGACACTTTTTCTTGTTTCAAGTTTTCCAGGGTTTTAACCTACGCACTACCCATGTGGCTTAACAGTTTGCATTTGACTTATCAATTTGCATTTGAATTAACACCTTTTTTCGGAAAAAAATGTGTTAAGTCAAATGGTTAGGTGGTGTATTTCAAATGTAAGATGTTATTTCAAATGTAAATTGTTATTTTAAATTCAAACTGTGATTTCAAATGATGTAATTTCAAATAGTGAGGTGGTGTCCGTAATGTTTGCAAAAAAAAATCATAATTGTAGGACTCCTATGTTTTATCAAGTTTTGACAAAATTAATTTTCAACCCGTCAGATTTAACAGTTAATGTGAGCACTTTGTGGTGATTCTTTTTAAAACACACTTAACTCACAGGGGGAAGTGCGTGTAAATAGACACGCAAGTGGGTTTTTCGTCGATTTAAGGCATATGGAGGCTCCGTAGGGCAAAACGGGTACTGGTGACCCCCCCCCTCAACTTTTCGAGAAAATTCGATTGACGGTGTTATTTTTTGCGTAGGTTGGAGATTTAAAACAGCTCTCTAGTGGGCCCTGGTGGCCCAAATCAATTTCTGAATAATCAGATCGACGTAGTTTGACGAGCTCTACAACTTGGCTTTATCAGTTTTTTTTGAATTATTGCGAATTATTGTGAATTTTTTAAGTGCGTGTTTATTTACACGCATTTTCCCCCTACGGGTTCCCAAAAACTCCTTCCCCCTGAGAGTTAAGTGCTCAATACGTTCGTGCTATCTGTAATAAATTTATTGATCCATTATGTAAGGCTTGGTTTCCGCACTTCAACATAACCAGGAGGAAGTCAACGGAATTTTAGACGCCGTTCTGCGAAATTGTGATTTTAACGACGACTCCGCACAACGATGCGTAAATGACGCCGTCGCCATTTTGGAAGCAATGACGAGCTCCTCCTGGGGCTGCTCGATAACAAAACCAGCCTATTCATGTTGGCGGCATACTTTTTATTTCGCGCATAATGACAATTATTGTATTTCCTGTAGCTAGGCTGTCCACACCAAAAACCTCGTGCTAACTTTTTTTTGGCAAATTTCAAACAATACGGGGATGCTAAAATAGCAATAGACTGGTATAACGAAAAATGTGCTACTCAGCGTTTTACATGAATTTCTGCCGTTTTTTCGTATCTTCTAGATANTTTTTGAAGTGCGTGTTTATTTACACGCATTTTCCCCCTACGGGTTCCCAAAAACTCTTTCCCCCTGAAAGTTAAAGCTGAAAAATGGTCCGCAAAAAAATGTTATTTCAAATGTAAATTGTTATTTCAAATGTAAATAGTTATTTTAAATTCAAACTGTGATTTCAAATGATGTAATTTCAAATAGTTCTGTGGTGTCCGCAATGTTTGCAAAAAATTATAATTATAGGACACCTATGTTTTATCAAGTTTTGAAAAAAAATGCTTTTCAACCCGTCAGATTTAACAGTTTATGTCGGCACACTGTGGTGATTCTTTACGAAACACACTTAAGTGCTCAATACTGTTGCTCAATACGTTCGTGCTATCTGTAATAAATTTATTGATCCATTATGTAAGGCTTTGTTTCCGCACTTCAACATAACCAGGAGGAAGTCAACGGAATTTTAGACGCCGTTCTGCGCAATTGTGATTTTAACGACGACTCCGCACAACGATGCGTAAATGACGCCGTCGCCATATTGGAAGCAATGACGAGTTCCTCCTGGGGCTGCTCGATAACAAAACCAGCCTATTCATGTTGGCGGCATACTTTTTATTTCGCGCATAATGACAATTATTGTATTTCCTGTAGCTAGGCTGTCCACACCAAAAACCTCGTGCTAACTTTTTTTTGGCAAATTTCAAACAATACGGGGATGCTAAAATAGCAATAGACTGGTATAACGAAAAATGTGCTACTCAGCGTTTTACATGAATTTCTGCCGTTTTTTCGTATCTTCTAGATAGCCAAACTCGAGTTTTTTTCCGCACGTCAAAAACCGCCTTCCAGAAAATGCGGGAGAAATGACGGCGGAAATTCTTGTAAAACGCCGGGTAGTGTACTTTTTTTTCCTCTCAAAACATGAGATTTTAAAGTTTTTGTTAGTTTTCATCTAGTTTCATTTGCTTATTTAACTCCTAAAAAGAAAAAAAAAAGAAATGGACAGGTCAAATTTTCGAAAAACTGTTTTGGCCAAAATGATAACCTCAAAAAACGCATAAAAAATTGAAAAATTTTTTGACCCGTTGAACTTGGCCTTGATTTTCCGAAAATATTAAAAGCTAACTTTTCGAAGCGATCATTTTGGCCAAAACAGTTTTTTTTTCGAAGCTTTGNTGTCCATTTCTTATTTTTTTCTTCTAAGCGGACAAATATGGAAATTTTCACAAAACGCCCTAAATCGACCAAAAATGCAAGTAAACCGGGCTTAGTCGGAAACACGGAACACAGGTCTAGACAAATTTCATGAGGTAAAATATAAATCGTAAAACTGTCAGAAAAAATTTTTTCAGAACTTATTTTTTTTCAACTTTTTTTCAGAACTTATCTTTGATTTTGAAAAATTACAGCTTAAAAGGCGTCTTGTGCAAATTTGCACGTTGGTCTCCCTATGGATTCCCTATTTTATCTATAATTTTTCTACGTGAACAGGCTAGGTTTAAGAAGGGGTCCGTCATGTTGTGTACAAATGCAACCTGAAAATCAGTAAGCGTATTTGTGTCCAAAATTTAATGTTTTTACTACAGTTCAAGGTGTTAACTAATATTATAATTTATAAAGCATTATCAAGTTCATTTGACTACTGAGTTCTAGAAATTTCGAGCTTTCAAAATTCCGACCAAAATTGAAATTAATAAAAATGGTCATACAATTTTATAAGCAAATTTGTAAACAACACGACGGACCCCTCCTTAAGTCCGTGGTCTTCGGCGGCTGTAGACGGAAAGCAATTTAACTATTTGTGTGACGAATTTGGATACATGTGTGCCCGCCAGTTGCAGACAGATGATGCCGATGAGATTATCGCGTGTATGAGGGATTTTTTCTTGGACGAAGGAAGTTCAAGCTTTTGCGCAACTTCAGACACGGTTTTCAAAGTAAAAGCAAATACAGGGGGTACTGAATAAAGGATTGTTGAATGCCGGTCGCTGGTAAATAAGGGGCGCTTTTTTCGAAAACCAGAATTCTAGAGTTTAATTTGCTTCTTACGTTGACCAAAAAAGACAATGCTCTTGACACACGAGGTTCTTTTGGAGCCTTTGGAAGAAGTTATCAAGCCGGTGGCCTCACCTGTATCGGCTTATGCGTGGATTTGTACTAAAAAACGTATATCAATTTCCGAAAAGGCAAAATTTATATTGTACACTGATTTTTTTAACAGTCCGTTTGAAAATACAAATAATTTTTGCTTGGATTTTCTGCCAGAAAGTTCTTCTTCAAAAAACTTGTTTGTATATTTTTTTCTGAATATTTTTTTTTTCGAAAAAACTTTTTCTTGCATTTTCCGACAGTACGTTTTGATATGTTTCAATAAATTTTTACAAGTGTTTTCAGCACAAAAAAGCAACCATATTTTTATCCGTTATACCTCTAGGTATGGTTCACGTGTTCAAAATTAAGCGTTTTCATTGGTTTGTCTCCTTTTGCTATATTTTCTGCTTATTAGTATTCACTTAGGGTAAGCGCTACCAAGGCGGATTAGAAAAAAAATGCAAATTTATGTTTATATTTTTTTAGGTTTTTGAGCAAATTTGATTTAAATTTTTAGTCATATCGTTTTGTTAGTTTTTATGTGAGTTAAAAAAATGTGTTTAAATTTTTTATTAAATCGATTTGAAACAACATTTTTCATTAGTGAAAATGAGTAGAAAGAAAACACAACTTGATATCGATAGTCCAAGCTGAAAGCGAACGAGGTTTTTGAAACTAAGTAATAAATACGGTTGAACTGTAATTGTCAACCAATCAGCGCGAAGAAAATCTTTTTGAATTAAAAAAATGAATTTATTTGCCTCGATCTGCGTTCATTTTATGAATTCATAAATTAACTGCTGCGCGTCCGGATTTACTACCCCGTGGCGCGTCCGGCTGCGCCTTTTGGCGCACTTTTTCGTCTCTTCTCTTTAGATCCCATGTTCCCATATGAAAAGGTTTTTTGTGTGTTTATTGACTAGTCTATTTATGATATTGAGTCTGGCGTATATTTAGCCAATAGAATGAGGTCACGTGGTCTGTTTTTTTTTTTGTAATTATCAGACGGAAAAGACTCACAATCCAATTCTCTCACAGACCGTCTCATAATTATTATGACCTGAATGAAAAAGGAAATTTTTCGCAGATGATAAAGAACCCCGTCTCGCTAAAAACGATAATGACGTTGATCCGGATGATGTCTATAAAGAGATTTTTTTGCTATATTTTTTGCTATTTTTGACCATTTTTAGGCAAATTTGGAAAAAAATTTTTTTTTCAAAATCCACCGGTAATTTTGAAAATCTGATTTCAGATTCCGTTTCTCCGCACAAAACTGCTTCTAAAACACTTTTGTTTTATTGATTTACTACCACGTGATCACTTTAAGGTGCAAACCTATAAAAAAGCTTTAAACCCCATAAAACCCATATTTTTCCGAATTTGGCCAAAAATTGCACACCGTTTCTGCGTTTATATGTGGGAAGTCTGTATATGAATTTTCAGTTCCATAACACCAACTTTGCGCAAACGGCATGCAAAACAAAGTCTCAAGCGTCTCATGAGACATCATATTGTTGAACCAATCACATTTTTGTTGACGGAAATTAATAAACTTGGTATCATATTATGCGCAATGAGTCAGTTATTAAAATAAAAGCAGCCGATCCAGAATACCTCAAACCGTTAAGAAATGAGAGAGAAAATAATGAAAAAGTGCGCCAAAAGGCGCATCCGGACTCGCAGCAGTTAAGCAATCACGAAAATTTGCTTTTCAACTACTGCGCGCCCGTTTGCGCGAATCTGCACAAATTTGAAAACAATTCAAAACAATAATTACAGAGTACAGTTCCGTCCTTAATAAATTTTCTTTTTATTTCGCAATATCACCGTTAGATGATGCACGACTTTGACCAATAGAAATATTCTTTGTGGCAAAAAATGTCAATCAACAAATAAAATGATAAAAAATAATGTGCGTCGCAATAATGTGCCAAAACGTCAAATCAGAGCGCGGTACGAAGTTATGTCAATTTCTAAAAGTAACTTTGTATTTATTCACCAAACGTCTAAATTTGAATCAATAAGATTCGTAGCAAAATCCATTAATATTAAATTGTGTCAATTCACCAATGATCGTGGGAAAAGAAAGTAAAAAGTAGCTCCGAGAGCCAAAAATCGTTTTGAAAGAAATTAAATTGGCCGGTTAAAGGGTTTCTGGCCGGTTAATTGCTTAATGCGTAGTCGTTAATTAATGTCATCTCCGAGATGAAATCCTATTGAAACTAGGGATTGGCAACAGCCAGCTGGCCTTCCCAGTTCTAGTGAACTGCTATCGGCAGTTCACGAACTGGGCAGTCGAGGCGAGCACAGCTCATCAAAATTTTGAATCTCGACCGCAAAGCTCATAAACATTTTGGATCTCGACAGGGCAGTCGAGCGCAGTCGAGCACAGTTCATTAACTTAACAGTTCGAGAACACAGTCCAGCACAGCCGAGCGCAGCTCATTTTTATGTTTGAGTTTGAGAGCACAGCCGAGCGCAGGTCGAATTTTTGTTCGAGGCTGAAAGGACAGCCCAGCCCAGCTCATTTTTTTCTGATTTATGCCGACCCCTGATTGAAACGGTTAATTTTGCATATATCCTTCTAAACATAAAACATTGTTATTTTTTTCTGCAATTTTGCTTCAAAAAAAAACCTTCTAAATCATTTTCCTTTAAACATTGCCGGTTTATACTAAATATTACAAAACAAAATCCATTTAAATAATTATATCAGTTGACTTCGTCACCATTCTAAAATGAGTTTTCCGTCAAATGAACCGCACTTTGCNTATTTAGAAAAAAAAACGTCATTTGGACGTTACAAAATAATTTCTTCCGGTGTTTTACGTAATTTGTGGCTAAATCCATTTCCGGTTTAGATCAATGGGGCCACTCATAGAAAGAACATTTTATATTTTTATACATTTTCAAAATAATCTTTTGCGTTAGACACAACGAGATTGAATCTGAGGTCTCTAGCCAAAATACGATTGAAGACGGCCCGCGATAATTGAAAGCGTTCGCTTAAAATGCACGTTCCTCTATAAATGAAATAGAAGTAATTTTGCTTTAGAATTTATGGTCATTTTTAAACTTGAGAGTGAATTTCACGACCATTTAGAATAGTTTTCAATACAGTACTTGGAGAAGAAAAAATAAGAATTGGACAGGTCAATTTTTCGATAAAAAAATTGTTAGAACAGTTTTGTTCAGCTTCAAAAAATAAATTTTAAAATTTTTGCCCATTTTTGCCCAAGGTCGGCCCAAAATGGGCAAAAATTTTAAAATTCAATTTTTCAAGCTGAACAAAACTGTACTAACAGTTTTTTTTTCGAAAAATTGAGCTGTTCAATTCTTATTTTTTCTTCTCCTAGTTAAAAAAATTGTTTGAAACATACTATCAATGTGTCGAAAACTGGCTTCGCGATCTTTGGGAGAAAATGTTATTTGACGAAAAAGTTTTTGAAAAAAGAAATATTTTCGAAAAATTAGGACGTTGATGACCCTATTTTTTTAAAAATTAGCAGTCCGAAAGTATGCCATTTCTTAGAAATTGGTGATTAGGTTAAAACGGTCTGTTCAACAGTTTTAGAGACCGTAAATAAATTACAGTCGGGAGTCTTCTGATATGCATTTTTGATCTAAAAATACGTGCACGTCTAGAGAGACATTGTTAATTGACCACTTTTCTAGAGGAGTTGAATAAATGTAATAAAAAATACATAAATAAGTTAACATAAGAGTTTTAAAATACATAAATATGAACAACTAGAGATTTTTACAAAAAAGTGCACATCTAGAGGTACACTTGTACAAAATTGGTCAAAAAAGTGCACATCTAGAGTTATTAACAAATTTTGGTAAACACACATTTTGGTAACACAATTTTGGTATGCACATCTAGAGATACATGCACATCTAGAGAGACATGCACATCTAGAGAGAAATGCACTTCTTGAGAGCTCACATCTAGAGACCCCTTGCTCTATAATAACTCTAATTTAGACTTACTTAAAGTATTATATTAGCGATAAACGAGTTTCAAACTGAACCCATTTAACGTTTTTTTAAGAATAAACTTTTCGCTTTCTGACCTATTCACACTATTTTTATATTTTGATTCGTATCTTTCATATATAAATGTCGTATTCAATAAATGCCGATTACCATGTTTACCTGTTAGAGGCCCGATAAAGAACTTATGTCTATGTCTCATGTCTATTATGTTATCAGTTAAATGAGGATCATAATTATTTTTATAAAAAAACCGAAGTCCTATCATAACTGAAGTTATATAAATTATACTTCAGTTTTTTGAAGGACCTAGGTTTTTTTATTAAAAGAATTATGTTATAAAAAGAATTATGTTTTATAATATAATAATAAATCCATCGGTTATTATCAGTGTTGCGAAAATGCTACAATTTCGCGTTAGGCACCAAAATTAGCGTTACAAACGTCGTTAGTCGGACGGCCGTCGATGTTTCCTAAAAAACGTTAGTCGCATTTTTGCAACATTGGTTATTATAGGACTTCGGTAATTTGATTTTTTTTTTCAAAATACACCGCCTGAAGGTTTATCCGACCCCTTTCGATTTCCAAAACCGGCAGATTAACCCTCAAGTGGTCGGATTAACCTCCAGGGCGTAGGCGGGATGGTCAAAAACAGTGGCCGGATAAGCGCACGTGCGGTGTATAAAAAACAATTCCATTGCCTGCTTTTTACGTAAAATGATACAATTTGTAACACACAATTTGCCCACTGGCAAAAATGGCGAAAATTTGGCGTGTTTTTGAGAAGATAAGGCCCCTTATCATAAGGGGTTAAGTTGAAAAAATAAGAAATGGACAGGTCAAACTTTCAAAAAAAAAACTGTTTTGGCCATTGTACACAGAATCAAAAACTAGAATATAGGGACCGAGGTCAGTTTTGCGCCAAGTTGAACGGGTCACGTGATAAATTAGGATAAAGGCATCGTTTTTGGCCAAACGAAAAACACGGTATCTAGGGACCTGTCCTTTTCTTATTTTTTTTTTTTTCAACTAAGGTTTCTCTTGATTTTCCGCGATACAAGTTTTCTTGCGTTTTCAGGAAGACAAGTTTTCTGCGAGAAACCGCGATGCCGAATTTGATTGCCAGTTGTCAATCTACTCGAAATCTGCTGAGGTAACGTTCAAATTGACTCTTAAAGTTTTCTGCTAGAAGAATCCAAAAAAAAACGTTTTCCTGAATTGTATTGAATTTTATTAGTGAGATGCAAAACCAAAATTGGTGCCATGTAATCTGCCGACAAGATCTGCATTAGAAGTGAGTTCTTCTGGACGTCGGGAGTCCAATATGGAAACAAAGTGTAAATCGTCTTAAACGATCAATTGAATCATTCATTTTGTTTTTTTTGCATTTTCATTAGGGTGTTCACGATTCAAATTCAAAGTCAAATCAAGTTTAGCTTCACCGCATGAGGGGTTTTCTGACCAATTTTTTCTCCCAAAACCGGCCTAATAAACCCTCAGGCGGCCTGATAAACCTGAAGGCAGTAGGCGGAATAACTGGATAATATTCAAAATAAGTGGCCTGATAAGCGCACGAGCGGGCAAAGTGGCCTGATAAAGGGGACCTGATGAACTTCAAATGACACAAAAAGGACTCAAAAGTGTCAAGATATGAGTTAATAAATTGCAAATAAAAATTAAGGGCTAAAAGAAAAAAGAAACAAGATAAAAAAAGTGTTTTTTTTTTATTATTTAGCAACTTTTCTAGAATTCAAATTTCGAATTTCAAAGTGGATAAAACGTTTATGATCAGCATCGAACTCTAGATCTGATTATAACAGCCGAGTTTTGTGAAAATGAACCAGTTAGATTCTCATTGAATTTCTCAAAAAAAAATTGCAATTAATTCGGATTCAAAAGACATTACCAAGTGCGCAGGTATCGAAATTTACCCAAAAATCTAGCAATTATGAGCCTTTTATTCGACTTGATTTTTCAGCCAAAAGGATATGGGCCATATCATATGGCCATATAATATGGCCCATCCATAAGATAATCACAAGCAAGCAAGTTTTGAGAAATTCAATGAGAATCTAACTGGTTCATTTTCACAAAACTCGGCTGTTAGTCTTTTCTGTGACTATTTTATTTTACTTTGACCGGTGGGCACCCTACTTTTTGCCCAACGAAAATGAAGCAAAAAAAGACGATGGAACACAGCCAGGTGCACGTAATTTTTATGTCAAATCTAGAGCAAAAATAAAATAAGAATAATATCGCACCTTTGAATAAGTGATGAGGTTAAGCTTGACGGTATTTTGTTCACTCATTTTTTCTATGTTCACCCGCCGAGAATGTTGTCTTATGGTAATCTCAGCAACGTATGCGCACCTTGCATTGGGCAATATCAAAATCCGAGAAAAGCCCGCCGCGTCAGAGTTATTACTCAGTCAGATCAACACAATTAACTCTCGCGCACTCAGCTGACTAAATGCGCACAAAATTGCACTTTATGCTGTTTAGTTACAGAATGCTCCAACTTGTAACAAAAAAGATAAAAACGGATAAAAAATTATGAAAATGTTAACTTAACCAAAAGTTTCTAGACATCACGCCTACGCTATGGGCAGCTGACCTACACTTAGCTCCTATTTTGTGAAAAACTAGCTGAAATTCATAAAAAATTTAAATAAAAACAATTCAGACACAATCCCAGAAAATTTGATTTTTTTAATATCAGAAATAAAAAAAATCACAGAAATAAAAATTTATTAGAGAAACAATTATAAAATAACATTTTTTGGAGTGGGGTACTTGGGCGACCATTTGTGGTCGCGAAAAACCCCGTTTTTGAGTACTTTCGCGACCACACCATTTGGTCGCGAATCGTTGTTCAAAATATGGTTTCGCGACCACATGGTCGCGAATCGTTGTTCAAAGTATGGTTTCGCGACCAAATGGTGTGGTCGCGAAAGTACTCAAAAACAGGTTTTTTTCGCGACCATTCACTCTTCACCTCTTTTTTCCTAAAATATTCGTTGATGACCGGAAACGACCTGCCCACGCAAGTTAAATGGCATTAACGGTTGTAATAAACAATCATATTTTGTTTGAAAACACCCTAA
>SCLG01000609.1:55192-71237 GCA_004367875.1 Oikopleura albicans
CTAGGAGAATTACGCCTATTGCTGGAACAAGTGTGAGATGTTGCGCAATAAATAATGAATTAAAAACGTAGAGACTTTACCATTTGAATCAAGAAGGGGGGTCGCCTCGTTTGGTAGGCATAATCTTTAACTATCAGGGGGAGGAGTTTTTGAGAACCCGTAGAGGGAAAATGGGAAAATTCAAAAAAACTGGCAAAGCCAAGTTGTCTATTTAAAAATTGATTTGGGCCACAAGGGCCCCAAAAGAGCTATTTTAAATCTCCAACCTACGCAAAAAAAACCGTCAATGTAATTTTTTCGAAAAGGTCAGGGTGGGTCAGTAATACTCGTTTTGGCCTACGGGGCCTCCATATGCCTCAAATGGACGAAAAAACAAGTGGTGTGTTTATATACACACACTTCCCCCTGGGAGTTAAGTACCAAAGCTTCAATCGGTACTCATAGCTTCTTTTGATACCAAAGTTTCGTTTGGTACTATTTTTTGTTGCTTCCTTTGGTAGTAAATAAGTACTACTAATGCTTATCTTGGTTCTTATGCTTTTTCGGTACTTGAACTTCCATTGGTACCTAGAGAGTACCAAAAAAGTGTAAGTACCAAAAGAAGCTTTACTACCGAAACAATTTCGAGGGTAACTTTAACAAAAGTTCCAATGGACATTTTTTAGTGTTCGGTTTATAAAACGCACATTTCGTAGTTGTTGAAATGACCCGTTGTTCCATTTGGAAAACAGTGGGGCAACAAGATGCAGTTGTCTGGAAAAAACGGCCGTCTAAAAAAATACATTTTCTAAATATAAAATAATCAAATTTAGACGCAAAAGTCGTTCTAGAGAAGACGGAAATACATGGGACTGTTCTATTTCTATTTCTGATTTGGATTGTTTTGAATTCACGCAATCTAATCTACCCCGTTTCGTTTTGTTTTGAAGACAAAGACGGTCCAATTAAGGATTACCTCGGAATGTTACTTAACTTTATATAAAACAATGTTGGGCGTCTTTCACATGGACATGAACGTATACAGGAGGGTCGCCAAATAAGGGCCCTCAAATAAGGGTCGCTTTCGCCAAATAAGGGTCGGTCGCGCCAAATAAGGGTCGCTAATTTTAACATTAATTCCTACTGGTATTTTCACTATTTTCTTTTCCGCTCATCGACATAATTAATTTAAATATTATTTTTGTTTCAAACCTCTAATTTAGTCTAACACATTAATAAAATAAAAAATAACGCGCAAAAAACATATTTTCATGAAGTATCAGCAATTAAATGTGCTTATCCTGGGCTCGCCAAATAAGGGTCGGGTCGCCATATATGGTTCCTTTTTTTCGAAACACGAAACCGACCCTTATTTGGCGATCCCTTGAACCTGGCTATATTCGTTGTTACTAAATGCTGCTGGTTATAACTTATCAAGAAAAGACCATATATGGCCAAAAGACCTTATAACCATGCATCTTCAAAAGACTATAACATCTTATAACCATCTGAAAAAGAATCAATAAATTTTTTTTTCACCATACCTTTATGCTTGAAAAAAAAAATCAAAAACCGTTGGTTAAAAAAAATGCAAAAAGACATGATTTCTATAGAAAAATAGGGAAGAGGTCTTTATCCGAATAATCTTATATCTACTCCGCCCACACCTGACGCCGTTTTTTGACCAACATTGCGGAATTGAGCTTTGTATTGGAAAAAATGCTGATCAATTAACGGCGCAGTGTGCATTATCGTATTTATTAGGCTAATCTGCGTTTTAAGGGGTCCATTGAACGTCATCCGGGACAACTCAGCCCCATCTTAATCCTCAATTGAACATATATTTGGATTAAGGACGCGTATCAAACACAATATATATATATATATACATTTACTTTCATATATATTTTTCGACTTAAAACAAATATATACTTTGAAGGACACGGAAGTATATTTGAATAGATGGAAATATCCGGGACGATCCATAACTATCAAATTCAAGAAAAAAACGCAATCCCACGTCATGAATCCATAAGTNCCCACACCTTACGCCGTTATTTGACCAAAATGACCGAATTGAGCTCTGTATTGGAAAAATGCTGATCAATTAACGGCGCAGTGTGCATTATCGTATTTATTAGGCTAATATGCGTTTTAAGGGGTCCATTGAACGTCATCCGGGACAACTCAGCCCCATCTTAATCCTCAATTGAACATATATTTGGATTAAGGACGCGTATCAAACACAATATGTATATACATTTACTTTCATATATATTTTTCGACTTAAAACAAATATATACTTTGAAGGACACGGAAGTATATTTGAATAGATGGAAATATCCGGGACGATCCATAACTATCAAATTCAAGAAAAAAACGCAATCCCACGTCATGAATCCATAAGTACCCCTTCATTTTCTACTTTTTTGGTCGTCGCCGAAATTATATATTTTTAGTTGGGCTAACATTTCATCAGTCACGCTTAACGTCATGCTTTAATCATGAAATTGAGAGTAAACTGATAAAATATAAAATACTTTAGTACTTTGTGCATTAGTACCTGAATTTAAGGGGGAACCGGGCGCTTTTTCTTCATTCGAATTCAAAACATATTTATAGTTCATGTTAAAATTTTCTATATATTTTTCTTTATTTCGTTTTTTCAACATAATGCATCTATTTTTTTTTCGATTTGGGCCACAAGGGCCCCCTAGAGAGCTGTTTGAAATATTCAACCTACGCAAAAAATACCGCCAATGGAATTTTCTCGAAAAGTTGAGGGGGTTAGCAATACCAATTCTGCCCTACGAGGCCTCCTTATGCCTTAAATCGACGAAAAACCAAGTCGTGTGCATATATGCACACACTTCCCCCTGCGAGTTAAGGAATATTTGTTTGCTAGCCTACAAACATTCATCTGCTTTTTTATGACCTTAATTTCAATTGAGTTTTTGGGCCAAGAATGCCCTTAACTATTCGCTGTACATATTTTTTATATTTACTCAGCTGAGCCTTTCCGGACCTAAAGTTAAATTTACTATAAAAACTTTAATTTAATATTATCAAACTAAGAAAGTACCGAAAACATTTCTAATTTCACTTTGTTACACAATTGTAAAAATAAAGATGAGTATTTCTAATTTTCGGTTAGAATTGTACGCTGAACTTTAATATTCTTCTAGTTCTGTATTTTCAGAAAGAAACCGGAAATTTTTTATACTACAAATCGTATACCGGGTGCATTGTTATGTTTCACAAACAACTTCAAAAAAAAACAATATCGTACGTACGGGAAAAAAAGTGAAACATTATAGCGCAGTGCTCGCGAATGCTTCGAGTGCCACTATTTTTGGAACATAAAAACTGGCACTCAAGATATTTCCTGGAATTTTCGAGAAATGGAAGAAAGTGTAAAAAACTGTACCAATTGTCTATAATTTTAGGGTTTTTATAACGACGTTTTTTAAGAAAAGAATAGAGCAGAAAAAAATATAACATTAGAGTTCAACGGGTTCATATTTTATATCATTTGAATAGTGAGTGCCAAGTAAAATTTCTATTCTGTAAAATGAATTGGCCACGGGTTTTTTTTTAATGAACGGTTAAATCGCGGCTCTTTTTTCATCATTAGGAACCTGATCGTATCAAACATCTGGCAATATTCATCACCATGGAACGTTCGTATATTAAAAAAAAGTTTTCAAATCAGTTATGAATTATGCGCGCAGCAAATCGTGAACGCCGGATTAGTTGTATTCTGAACGGACCACCCGATTCCACGAGGAATTATCGTGAGCATATGGATTTTTCGTAAATCTAGTAGAAAGGCGGAGGAATTGAAGAAAAAACGGAAAATTAAGCAAACATATAAACAGTCTCAACATTTATATAAACACTTAAATGCTCTAATGCATGAATATAACAGACAATACCGTATGATTACGTATCAAATGCCGTACAATATGTAATTAAGTGAAAATTGCATCCAAAAATACCAAATTGATTTAACTTTTGCGCGCCGAAATGCTCATTTTGACCGTTTTTTTTCATTTCTAGCGTTTTTACCGAACGAACTATTCGTAAACATCATGACTCGCCGGTCCTTAACGAAAAATGTGCTCTTACAAAAACTCAAAATTACAGGGTGAGGTAATATAGATGCTAAGCCGTTTTTTGGTGACTCAGCGCACTCGCGAACCAAAAACGGCTTAGCATCTATATTACCACACCCTGTAAATGTTGTATCAAAACGATCAAGCTTTTAAATCCAAAGTGCGCCCTTGAGTGCCCAACATTTAATACACTGTAACTGCAACCGTTGGTGCGCGGACACACGGTATTTTTCTGATGTAAGATTTCTTTTTTCGAATCTCAATTAGGATACTTGATGTGAAGCCCTGGTTCATTGAAGGCGGACTAAGTCGAAGGCCCGTGTTAGCTTCATTATGTCAAATCAGATTTTGGGTCCTCTCTTAAGATCGGCCCAATCATGTGGTCAAACTCGAAGCAGCCAATTTATCATTCACGCAGATGATTATTAAGTTCCTGCACCTTAAATTTTTGCTATTCAAATATCACCACTTGAAGCAAAAGAAACATAAAAATATAAACTGAGTGAAAATATCAGGAGCGCGATTAGTCAAAGCGCCCATCATTTTCAAATCAACGAATCCAAAATGACGCTATGGACCTTAATTTAATATTTTAACTATATTATTTGAATCGAAATCGAGCCCAGGAAAAATTTGTTTACTTTTTTATGTGTTTTGCCGTTTTTTTTTCTGTAAAAAGGTTTTTAGATTGGTGTGACTTCAGAGAAGGACAATTTCAATCGTACTCTTAAACTTCAAGATAAAATGTTTCATCCTTAATAGGTGTTAACTTCGATTTTTAATGATTTTTTTTTAACTTTAATTATATGCATGACTCCTGCCCATGAAATTCTATTTTAACTCTCAGGGGGAAGGAGTTGTCGGGAACCCGTAGGGGGAAAATGCGTGTAAATAAACACGCACTTAAAAATTCACAATAATTCGCAATAATTCAATAAAACGGGTAAAGCCAAGTTGTAGGGCTCGTCAAACTACGTCGATTTGACTATTCAGAAATTGATTTGGGCCATCACGGCCCCTAGAGAGCTGTTTTAAATCTCCAACCTACGCAAAAAACACCGTCAATCGAATTTTCTCGGAAAGTTGAGGGGGGACCCCCAATACCCGTTTTGCCCTACGGGGCCTCCAGATGCCCTAAATCGACGAAAAAATCCAGTTGCGTGTCTATTTACACCCACTTCCGCCTGTGAGTTAAGTAATTTTTTTGTATATTTTGATTTGCTTTAGGCTTTTAAGTTAATAATAAGATTACTATTACAATTCCAGTCATGACAGTGATTAATAGTGAGGGGACATTGCTTTCAACTTCAACCCACGATATGTTTATTTTTTAATTTTTTTTTAATTTTACATTTTTGTTAATTGACATTTTCATAATTCGGGGTGTGTAATTGAAAATTTACAATTAAAACTGAATTAAACTGAATTTAAGGTCATACATTATGGCTCACAGTGATTGAAAGACAAAAATATATCAAACAATTAGAAATTTAGAACTTAAATAAACTAGAATTTTAAAAAAATTAGAATTTTCTGTGTTTGGACCTTTTCCGTGTTTCATTTATGTATTCGAATTCGTTCGGCTGTGCCCTTAAGTTCAGTTTTAATTGTAAATTTTAAATTACAGACCCGTCACCAGTTATCATACCAAAGTTGATTTATTTTAACACGTTTTAAAGTCTAAAACTTTTTAAGAACGTTTTAGAGTTTAAAATTTAAACTTAAACGAATAGAGGTTTTCGCCTACGCCTTACCCAGTTATTATAAGAAAATTGAATTATCTCAACACTTTGGACCTCTTTCATGTTTAGATTACTGGTGAGGTGGAATA
Organism: Oikopleura albicans; assembly: GCA_004367875.1. Taxonomy (NCBI): domain Eukaryota; kingdom Metazoa; phylum Chordata; class Appendicularia; order Copelata; family Oikopleuridae; genus Oikopleura; species Oikopleura albicans. The sequence continues at coordinate 61,118 of SCLG01000609.1, forward strand.
ATTTATAACTTTCATTTCAAGTTAATTGCTGAAGTTAAAAAATTGTACTAAACTAACGATTTTTTATGACCTATTTTTTTCTGATTAACGGTTATTAAATATCAAAGCAGACCGGTATTTTTCTATGAACGTTTCAGAAAAACAGGTGACGGAGATTATTTTCGTAAATTACGTTACTTTTTAAATAATTTAAATTCCGAGTTTTACAAAAACAAAATATAACAATGACATATTATGTAAGCCTAAATAAAGCGAAAAAAGAAATGAGTCGCGGAATTTGGCGAAAGACGGCCCAAACTAGGGTCAAAATGACGTGCTGAATAATTAATCGATTATGTTTGGCACTAAGTTGAAATCCAAAATTGTTGCTATGTCAGAACCTTTGTAACCAAAAATATTCAAATTTAACGCCTAGCTGACATCGCCGTAGTTCCTAACTTTATGTTCTATTTGAATAGAATGAAGAATAAAAAGGGCTTTTACTTGAACAAACTATTCACGACATAAATTCAAGCAAAATATTTCATGTAGAGCGTTAAATTAATTTTTAGTAAGTAGCCGCCTAGAACCTCTTTATCGAAATTGGTGTAAGACACGTCCAATGTTTTAAGTTACGTAATTGGCGAGTTATAATTTTGCAGGCACTTAAAAATTCACAATAATTCGCAATAATTAAAAAAAAAACTGGTAAAACCAAGTTGTAGAGCTCGTCAAACTACGTCGATATGACTATTCAGAAATTGATTTGGGCCACTAGGGCCCCCTAAAGAGCTGTTTGAAATCTCCAACCTACGCAAAAACACCGTCAATCAAATTTTCTCGGAAAGTTAAGGGGGGGGGTCAGCAATACCAGTTTTGCCCTACGGGGCCTCCATATGCCTTAAATCGACGAAAAAACAAGTTGCATGTATACACGCACTTCCCCTGGGAGTTAATTGATGAAATTTTTCATAATTTTTTTTCTTTTGCAAATTGCAAAAAAGGAGATTCGGCTAAATGGTAATAACTTGAAAAAATATTTACGACATTAATTCAACCAAATATTTATTGTGGAGCGTTAAACTGTTTTTAGTTATAAACTTATCGAAATTGTTCTGCGACACGTCTGAGAAGACTCACTGTGGTAATAGCGATTTTTGCACTTGCGCAAATTGAGGAGTTAAGAATGCTACAGTAGACACAAAAAAATAAGTTTAGCAGCTCAGCGATGATAATTAGCATTTATGAGGTTGAAAAACTCTAGAAAACTTGTAAATTTTAGGCTCAATCCAAATTTCGTGTCAAACGCGCAAAAATGTTTTCAATAATTTTCATTGTTTTAGTTTTTATCGGGCTATTTTTACCGAGCTATTTCTACTTATCAATCATTTTTTTGAATCCAGGATAAGTAATTTTTCTGTTGTTACTTTACGCAAGCACGATTATTTGCGTAACATACATCACATAACCTGTTATGTTAACACCATCAAATGTCAACAATCTTTAACATATTGGAACTTTGTTATCATAATGGGGTAAAGCGTTTGGTTGAATAATTGAAAATCGGAGTTTATCAAATCCCGAAAAGTGTTAATATAATGGAATGTTGTTAACATACATGGTGTCAACATAACGCTTTTTGTTAAAAAATGCACCAAATTATACACCGCCTGAGGGTCTATCAGGCCCCTCTTTATCAGGCCACTTTGCCCGCTCGTGCCCTTATCAGGCCACTTTTTTCCTAAAAGTTTGTCGTCTATCCCGCCTACGCACTGAGGATTAATCAGGCCACTTGGACAGCGTATCAGGCCGGTCTCTTATTGGACATCACGGATAATAACATATTGCGCAATTCCCCGCTCGCGCGCTTATCAAGCCACCTTGTTTCTCACATTTTCCAGCTATTCCGCCTACGCCCTTGGGGTTTATCAGGCCGTTATCAAGACTATATTAGGTGACACTGCGTTTTCGAAGTATAAATAATGGAATTTACAAAAAAAAAGTCCATTAAATGGAACGCCAGTTCACGGAATCAAAATCGTTCGTAAAACCAACTCCAAAATTATTCCAGAACAGCACGTATAAATTCACAAAATTAACTAAGAGTTAAAATGTCACGTTGATTGCCCACTTTTAGTTATTTTATTTCATCACTTTATGGTGTTTATGTTGCGCATGAATCGGCCCTAGTAGTGAATTTGACGTGGCGCATTTGGGACGTATATCTGTATACCTGGTCCGGGATGTTCTTTAATGCATACGAAAGCAAAGTGGACATGAACGTTCATGAACGCGATGCATACTTTTCAAAATGGCTGATTCTGATGTTATTGCCAGAAAAAATAAGACCCATTAGAATATACTTCCCAAGTAGGGTGACCCACATTTAAAAAATACGATGTTGAGATGATGAATTTAAACTCAAATTGATATTCATTTTATTATGGTAACAAATATGAATAGAATTAAGGGTGGTAGGGTCGATTTGATTTTATGAAAAAACGACAAAAATTGATGCAAATCTATACAAATTGATAAAAAACTGATGAAAATGTATTAAGACTAACAAAAATTGCTGAAAAGTAATGATAAAAAATGATAAAAAAAATATATAGAACTTGATAAAACTTGATAAAAATTGTTAGAAATTGATAGAAATTGATAAACATTGATAAAATTGATAAAAAAATGATAAAAAAATTGATAAAAAATTGATAAAAAATTGATAAAAATTGATAAAAATTGTTAAAAATTGATAAAAATTGATAAACATTTGATAAAAATTGAGAAAAAATGATAAAAATTATTAAAAATTAATAAAAAATGATAAAAATTGATACAAAATGATAAAAATTGATAAAAAATGATAAGAATTGATAAAAAATGATAAAAATTGATAAAAAAAATGATAAAAATTGATACAAAATGATAAAAATTGATAAAAAATGATAAAAATTGATACAAAATTATAAAAATTGATAAAAAAAAGTTTTAATTTATTTTGTTGTTGCTTCAGTTTGAAAATATATTTCAAAAACTATACAACGTAACTGGGTGAAAAAAGTTTCGGGCACCCTACTCCGATTTTTTGTTGTCTTTTACATTTGTCGGAATTTGTTGGAATGGTCGTCAAGTGCTCGACGTCTGTGACAAATCCTTACTCAACAAAAAATGCCAAACAAAGACGCTCTTAGCCGAAAAATGATGAAACATTTTACGTCCGAATTCTTGGAAGAAGAGCTCGAGCCACCTTCTTCCTCCTTTTCTAATCTACTTAGACGGTTTACCAAATAAATTGCGTAATTTTTATTTCCGCAAACACAACAAAATTTTCAGAAATTATATGAACAAGATCAGAACGTAGTACAGGGGGGTTGATAAAGAGTCACTTTTGAAGGGGTATCTTTTAAAAGGGTGATTTTAAAAACCAATCCATGATATGCCGATTTGACCCTTATTTGGCGAACTCAAGATTAGGGTATTTTAATGCTATTACTTCACATAATTATGTTTTTTGAATTGTATGTTCATATCAATTAAAAAAGGTAAACGTTCACGAAAAACAATGTTAAAACCAGCAACCTTCATTTGGAAAAGTTATTTTGTTTGGCAAAAGCAACCCTTATTTGAGGGGCACTTATTTGGCGACCCCATGTAATGAAATATAGCTTAATTATATATAGGTATGAAACTGAGGAAAATCCTGAAAAACTGAAAAATCGAGAAAAACTGAGAAAAAACTGAGAAAAAAACTGAGAAAAAAACTGAGAAAAAAACTGAGAAAAAACTATGAAAAAACTGGGTAAAACTGAGAAAAACTGAAAAAAACTGAGAAAAACTGAGAAAAACTGAAAAAACTGAAAAAACTGAAAAAACTGAAAAAACTGAAAAAAAAGCTGAGAAAAATTGAGAAAAATTGAGAAAAATTGAGAAAAATTGAGAAAAATTGAGAAAAATTGAGAAAAATTGAGAAAAATTTTTGCATGTGGAATCCATTGTGGATGAGCCCATTCCGGCTTGTTTTTGGCCAACCAAATTTGGCAACCAGAATTAATTTCGTTAAGCACCCGTTGTGTGAGGTTTACAAAATCATTACCAGAAATCAGAAACATGTTGTTTTTCACCATCTGTAATCAGCGCGGATTTGACTTAAAAGCCAAGAATGTTCAAAAAAAACGGCGGTCGCATAAATCCTTATCACTTTGGGTTGCGTCGAGTCAGATTCTAAGAAGTCTTAGTATTGGTTTCCTGATTAATCGCGCAAATCTCGCGGTCTTTGCTCTCTCGATGCATTTAACCTCTAGTCGCCGAAAAAAATAAAATAAAATATGAAAAATCACAACATGTTTGACAAATTAGTGTGAAGACCCCCGAAAGGTGATAAATTAATCGTATCACATTGATAAGACTTAATATGTATATTTTAAGGATGTTGGTGACCCTAACTTTAACGGAACTTTTTTTGCGAGTAATCTAATCTATGACATGACCAACATGTTTGGACTGTTTTTGAAACACTGATTGCATAATGTTTTTTTGACTTATTGAACGTGAACGAATCGTTTTATTTCTGTAATCGATTAGTTAATAATCTAAATAATTGCATCTAAAATTATCATACCGCCCAGTCCCCATTATCTTTTCGTTTTTCAATAAAAAAATATTCCAGCAAATCCGCCTACGCCGTGCGCTCTAATCTTTTCGCCTAAAATATTTAACCGCGGCCGCGGTAATTTTGGATTAAAACGTTAGACAGTTTAACAGTAAGAACGGGTATACATGTGCACTTTTATCAATAATTGGTAAACATTTCTCCTTAATACTTATGTATAACTAATTTAGTAAAATTTTCGAAATTGACAAAAATTGAGGAAACTTGAGGCAAATTCAGAAAAATGAAATAAATTTTGAAAAATGGAGACTAATTGAAAAAACTATCAAAAAAAATCCATAAATTGACCGAAACTGGAAAAAAACTGAAAAAAACTGAAAAAAACTAAAAAAAACTGAAAAAAACTAAAAAAAACTGAAAAAAAATGTGAAAAAAAAAACTGAAAAAAACTAAAAAAAAAAACTGAAAAAAAATGTGAACAAAAAAAACTGAAAAAGCGAAAAATGGACAAAAAAAATGAAAAAGCTAAAAATTGACACAAAGTAAAAAAAACGAAAAAATGGAGACAAATAGAGAATGAGTGAAAAAAGTTGAGGGAAATTGATCAATTATTATAATAAAATAAACACTACAATTTTTAATTTCACGAATTCTTCGAACAAAACGGTGTGTGACTGATGCCGGCCTTAATGACAAATGACGAAGAATGATTAAAGCGTTTTCGATTACGAGGGCGATGGTTGTAAGGTCGGTGACCTCTAGGACGGATGACACATCGCCAACTGCACATTTTCGAAAAAGAACTTTCCGCCGAAATCAGCCGGCTGAAATCAGGAGCCGATGACGAGGTGAGCAGCTGATGGGCCATTTTAAATTTTTTTACGCGTTCTTTTTTTTCGTACAAAAAAGGGGTTTCGGTCAATTTTGTAGTACGTAAAGAAAGATAATGGATTTGAAACTTTCAAGGTGATGTTCCTTGTAATACTCATCAGCATACGTTTTGTACTGTAAATGGTTTTTTAGAAAGGTATTTTTAACATAACGCTTCCCTTTCGCTAGTGCACTACAAACTTTCGATCAAAAGTGACTAGAATGAAAAATTGAATACGAACGAGTTTTTCTACACCAGTGGTACCGTTCTATTTTGTACCTTTATCTCTAAATTTACACCCTATTTTCCCTTATCTTTCGTCATTGTAGCAAAAAATTCTATTATCTTTCATTTTCTACCTTAAACACGTATTACGCAATATTTATGAATTACGTAATCCCTATATTTCATTAATTTCTTCATTTTAGCTATGGTTAGCAAAAGATAAGGTAAGGTACAACTGGCCTATTAGAATTTATATTATGATTTGCAAAATAAGGTGTCACTTTCGTGTTTTGAAAAACTGCCCTTATTTGGATCAATAACATTTTTCTCGAAAAAACGCATTGGATCTCTATTCGGAAAAGTGACTCTTATTTGGCTACCAGAAGAAAGGGTTTCATTTCGGTGAACAAATTTTTTCCCCCGTTTAGCAACTGTTGACAAAATTGGCAAAAATAAATTTCGTTTACCAAAAATTTAACTCTATTTTCGGATTTCGTTTTTTCGGAGGTTTTGCCCAAAAAAGGATCAAAACGTTGCTGCGAGGTCAGTCAACTGCTGACAATGGTTCAAAAATTAACGCGGTTGATAACCCTTCAATACCGTACAGACCCAAATCTGTTTCTTTGACCAAAATTCTTACACCAAGTTTGACAGAATGTCGACAATTTGTTGACACAAGAAAGCCCCAACGCGTCACCAACCATAATCACCAAACTACGTAACACTGTAGTGATTAATCACATTAACAAGTATTACATTGGACACCTTACACATCGAATCCGATAACCACCGTTTCGTAATCTCAACACTTTGAACAAAGGAAAAAATAGTGGAACCAGCGTCTCGGATTTGTTTTTTTTTCAAATTTTAGAAAACGTGTTTTTACCGATTTTTTCGTTCAGTAAAAAATTGATCAGTTTTTGTGAAATTCAATGTGAATCATAAATGAGTACTCTGCGTGTCACGGGAATTCTCGCCGGTTTCCCTTAGTTTGTTTGTACATGAGGCCATAGGCTATGGCCCATAGCTTAGCTTTGAAAAAAAAATGAATGAACAAACAGCAAAAAAAAAAAATCTTAAGAACAACCGAAGGCAAGTAATGTAAATTTTCTGAAAAAATTTCAAGAAGAAAGGCATATTTAAAGGCAAAAATTCAACCCGTGCCATTTCAATCAAAATGCCTGGCTTTGCCGAACCCTACAAGAATGATTTTTTTAAGTTCAGTTTAATCCGTAGAACAGGAATCTCAGAAAAAAATGTGAAAAATACTTGTTTTCGCGCTAGAGAGACTTTTACGCCGTCAAGGTCTTTTTTTAGTTAACAAAATGCTCTCTAGCGATTAAAGGTGTCGACTGGTTGAAAAATCACGTGAGAATATGCTAGAAAAAAAAATTCCGAAAAACTTTATTTCCAAATAATCAGGCATATTCGATTTTTTTTTCTTACCCGTCCGAGTTTGTTACCCGCGGGAAAACACGGGTGAAAAAGCCGGGTAATACCCGAGCTCAAATCGAGGTCGGGTAAACTCGGGTAATACCCGAGCTCGGGTACCCGAGTACCGACCTCTGCTTAGTCGGTCTATACAAAAATCATTAATAGCCCCTTTGACCCCTTCGGTGTCGAGTCCGTAAAACTGTAACACATACGTAGAAAATTTCAAATATCTTTTTGTTCGGAATTTACCGTAAATCAGGCATTCTCTCGAAAAATATAAACATTTTTTCTCCAATTAAGGTTTTTCTGGCAACGACATTTCGAGGTTTCATCAACTCCGTTTCTAACCGCTGATTAACCCTAAAGAGACTAAGTCTTCTTAATTTGATGTGTTGTTTACAAAACACGTCACAAGACTGGAGCCGGAAATTACTTTAACAAAAAAAAAAATAGAAAAAAGGTAGTTCTAGTACGGAAAACTCCGACAATTAAATGCGGCTAAGGAGCCGTGAATAACGATCGTGTTCTTTTAATTTTGCTCGTGGTTCCGGTTTTACTCCGACGATTAAAACCGGAACCGACGGTATTTACAGCATGTGTTTTCTTCTGTCCAATTTTTTTTTTTCGTCAAAGAAATCCCGTGTTACACCACCTGTTTACGGAAGTTAACAAAACGTTGGAGATTATAAAGTGTTAACTTCCTTGAGTTTAGTTAACCTCTGGCCATTTTGTTAACTTTAGTAGACAGTAGGCCAATTAAAAGTGGAAAAGATGATTCAAATATATTGTTAATTTCCGTGAATTTGTTAACGTCATTTTGTTAACTTTAGGGCCGTTAACTTTTGTAAACAGGCGGTGCATACAAAAATTGTTTAGTCACGTCATTTAAACACCGACATGAGCTTAATTATCGATTTAACCCGCAACAACTTCGAAATTTAAGGCATACAGGCTGCGCCCTTAATTGCCGCCGAAATTTCGAATTTTTCCGACAAAACGGATATGCATTACCCGTTAACCGACCAATTTGCTCTCAACCGGCCACTTTTTGGGACATTTTTGCGAATGGTTAACGGCGCACCCTGTGTTAAAAACGTTTGTCATGGTTTAGCCAAAAATTGACGAACTGTCCCTTTTCACCATTTTGAAATTTGGGGTGTGAGTCGTATTTTTTAACGCCGTGTTTTTGACTCTCTCAATTTCACTAAGGAACCATGGCCTACGATCNATATTTCAGCATAATTTATTCAAAATGAGATAATGAAACTTTACGCACTTGTGCATAAAATACTAAATAATAATTTACGTTTTTGATGTCAAGTTTGACGCATTGAATAATTAATACTAAATCCATTATACCATCTATATAATCTCTATCTTCTTCTTCTTTTCGTTTTCCAAAAAAATAATAATAAGCTTTTTGAATACAGTGATTTAGACAGAAAAAAGTTATAATGGAAATTTGATAACTAAAGGTATGCATTAACCCCAGGTTAACTCACAGGGGGAAGTGCGTGTAAATAGACACGCAACTGGGTTTTTTCGTCGATTTAAGGCACATGGAGGCCCCGTAGGGCAAAACAGGTATTGGTGACTGCCCCTCAACTTTTCGAGAAAATTCGATTGACGGTGTTTTTTGCGTAGGTAGGAGATTTCAAACAGCTCTCTAGAGGCCCTGGTGGCCCAAATCAATTTTTGAATAGTCAGATTAACGTAGTTTGACGAGCTCTACAACTTGGCTTTACCAGTTTTTTTGATTTATTGCGAATTATTGTGAATTTTTTTAAGTGCGAACTGGGCAGCCGAGGCGAGCTCAGGTCGTTAAAATTTTAAACGGCAAGAAGCCAGTCGAGCACAGCTCGTTAAAATGTTAAGCCGACAGCCGAGCGCAGCTCAATATTTTTTATGAATCCGAGAGCACAGCCAAGCACAGCTCATTTTTGTTTTCGACCTCGAGAGCACAGCCGTGTTCAGCTCATTTTTATGCTTGCGCTCGAGAGCAGAGCCGAGCACAGCTCATTTTTTTCTAACTTATGCCGATAAACGGTAGGTTTTCATGGCAAAAACTCTAAATTGTTGAACTCTAAAGGGCATATAATTCTATAGAAAAAAATATTGATATTATAATAATGATAATAATGTTAGTTTTGGCAATCAAAGTAACTCTTTCGATATCTGTTGAATATTAAAACAAGCTGTCTGTATCCAATGACTATATAGTCTATATTTGTGGATATATAATTGTATTGCTGTTGATTTTTTTTATTGCTGCTGATTCATATTAATTTAATTCCACAGGTAGGTATGCGGCATACCGTATATACCGTATGCCGCATGTGATACACGGACCGTGTAACACGGTAGACGAAATGTATAATATTTTTTTTTATTTTGACAGTTTGAGCCCAGAATCTGGAGATTTTTTGGTGCTAAAAGATCTTTTGGTCAGGTTTGGTGTAATATTGAGAGCAAAAAAAACATGATTTTTTAAAGTTATTTGTGGTTAAGATCAGTGTTGTAAATCTGGAATAATTTTGCGTTGGGTTAGCGTTGGGTTGGGGCAAACTTGAAAAATATGCGTTGGCGTTGGGTTGGGCGCCCCTACGCCCCAACCCAATGCCCCAACGCCGTTGGGGCGTTGGGGTATTTTCCCGAATTGTTTCAAAACACCATTTTTTCATTTTTTTATTTATTTCAGTATCCAATATTGTAATTTATAAGTACTGTAGTACAAATATTGTTTTTAAATGAACTTGATGTTACTCATATGGAGAACTTGGCTACATAGGATACGATTACCGTATTAGGGTACAGGATGAGCCCGCGAAGCGGGGCTACATAAAATGCGATTACCCTATTGGGATGCATGATGGGCCCGCGAAGCGGTGCTACATAGTTATACGATTACCCTATTAGGGTACATAGGATACGATTACCCTATTAGGGTACAGGATGAGCCACGAATGCGGGGTTACATAGGATGCGACAGGTCTGGTTAT
>SCLG01000610.1:1814-12762 GCA_004367875.1 Oikopleura albicans
AAGAAGATAAAAATATATATATATATATAAAAAGTGAGTTGGGCGGTAGAGTAGTAGTCCCATTTTCCCTGGGAGTTAAATTTTTTTTCAAGATTGCCGCTCTTCAACTCTCCTTGAAAAAGGGTAGGTCAAAGAGTTTGTCTAGTAGGACACGTTTGGTCTGGTCGGGATGGAGCATGGAGTCAATGGCGTCGAGGGCCTCCCAGCTCAGGTGTTTTTCATATTTATGGTCCCGGACCGTTTCCGGGATATCTTCCTTTTCGAAGGGGATTGAACCACACAGTAGGATATACAATAGACAGCCCAATTGCCAGACGCAGAGGGGACCTGGCTTGTATCGGCCATAATTGTACCATTCGGGTGGGTAGTACTCTCCGGTACCGCAAAAGACGTTATAATCTTCGCGAACTTCTGTAGCGCAGCCGAAATCGATTAGACGAGCCTAGAAATAGTCAATTAATAATGGAATTTTTTTTCTAGAATTGTTCGTTACTAGGCGTATTTGTATTACAGCGGGTGGGCCATTTGGTACAAATTTTTGCGATGTATGTTTTGGCGAGAATTTTTTACGAGAAAACTTTTTTTGCGAAAAATGTTTTGGCGAGAATTTTTTGCGAAAAATGTTTTGGCGAGATTTTTTTGCGAAAAACGTTTTGGCGAGAATTTTTTGCGAAAAATGTTTTGGCGATAATTTTTTGCGAAAAATGTTTTGGCGAGAATTTTTTGCGAAAAATGTTTTAGCGGGAAATATTTTGGTGGGAAATATTTTAGCCAGACAATTTTTTAACGATAATAATTTTTGCCAAGCAATTTTTCGCAGAAATAATTTTGGCGAGAAAACACGCTAGATAGTAAAGTTTTTTAACGGCCACCTTGTGTAGTTTCAACAAAGATGACATGTGTGATAAACTGTATTGATAAAATATCCCTTAAAATGTATCGATGTGTATTTCGCGAGTTAAAAAAAGAGGGTTCATAAGATAAAATATGACATTTTAGTCGGATTTCGTTTGTCAAATCTTTTTTTTTGCTCTTGTTTATCTGAAGCATAGTTGAAATCAGTTCAGGGAACCGATTCGTCGAGCGCGTTTTCTCGAGGGAGTATCTAATGATATTAGAAATAGTTCAAAACGAGGCATTAATTTGTCATTAAAATAAATAATCATTTGTGCCCTCGTGCCGTCATGCTCCTGTTTAAATCAAAAACTCGTCAAAGGGTCAAAGTTTAAAAAGTTCCATTCTCGTGGTTTACTGGAACTTGACCCTAAATACAACAGCGTGATAAACTATGACAAAGAAATGGAAAACTTACACGAGTTGCCAATTTAATGGGTATAATTTGGCCGAAAATTTTGAAATTTTCCCTAAGAATGTTTGCAGGGGTCACACATGTCATATTTTCTGGCCTATCGGATTTTCCGATTTGATTTTAGATATCTTCGCGTCCTATGGGCTAGCTACGATGAAACCTACGCAATATATTTATAACCTACGCAATATATTTATAACCTACGCAATCTAGTTATAACCTACGCAATCTAGTTATAACCTACGCAATCTAGTTATAGCCTACGCAAGGGCTCAGCCAATAAACATACAAAGTATTTGTTTGATTTTTTTGAAAATACGCCCAATATGCGTAAAATTCCGCCGTCAGTTAATACTGTAGAAAAATCACAAAAAAAAATTAGACAAAAACTAAATTTGTTTGCGCGCATTGTACAGTGTCTGAATGTCGCCTTACGTATGTGTATGTAACTCAGACAAAGTTTCTGCAAGTTCGATTAACTTGGCTAAAAATAAAAAAAAATAAAGTCAAAAACATATTTTCATATGTTTTTTTTTGGGACTAATCGAGTGGATTTCGACACTCGTTTGGAATGTAGTCTATCGTACTGTCAGAAGCGTCTGTCTGTCGAAAAAAAAAATTGGAAATGAAAAAAAAAGTGTCTCAAAATAGCTTACCTCGCCTGTCTTGAGATCAACGAGCACATTTTCGTCTTTAATGTCGCGATGAAGGATGCCGACCTTGATGCAGTGTTGGGTTGCCTTGATGACCTGGCGCAAAACCGAGCGGCAAAATGATTCGGAAAAAACGCCGTACTTTTGACTGGCCTCGAATAGGTCAATCATATGACGTCGACGTTCCATGACCATAATGTATGACTCGTCACCTGAAGATATAAAAATTAGAAAAAAACGTTTATGGGAAGATTGATATATGTAAATATATAAAAATGGCGTCATATACTACAAGATTACGTTATAATTTTTGAAAATTACGTCATAATTTGCGACACTTTTGCGACAGAGAAATAAAGACACATATGGCGTTAATGCGTGTAATATCAAATTATTATTGTTATGATTAGTATATTATAATTTATATATATATATACAGTAGTATATAATATTTATCATATGCCAATCATGTGAATTATTATCTGATGTTAGCCGAATTAAGACCATATGTATATTTTGTTTCTCGAAAGGTCGCAAATTATAGCGAAATTTTGCCAAAATATTACGCAATTTTGAAAAATTAGAATGCAGTTTTTGGGTTTCACAAACATGTTTTTCAGCGATGATGGAATATATTTTTATTATAGAAAAAAAAATTCTGATTTTTCAACATGACACTTCCAAGGTAGTTTTGGGTCAAAATAGGGATTCTGGGGTTAAAACTGTACTGTAATAAAAAATAAATATGTGTCATACTTTGTTGTTGTTTTCAAAGATATACTGCACCTACTACACAAAAAATGCTTTATTCCTTAACCACTATAGCATGACCATACGGTATGGTCCATACCGTATATACCGTGTGCCCAAGCTCAATTACATCATGAATTGGTGAAATTACGTCATAATTTAACAAAATCCGTACTTTACACAAAAGTTGATGCTTATCCGACTCCATATTATGGTGTTTGAAAAATAAAAACGGTTCGATATAAAGTATGCATTTGTTACGAAATATTTAACGATGAAAAATCAAAATCACGCGATGAAATAAAATAGACTCAGAGTTATGTCTTATTCTAGGAACAATTTATTAAAAAGTCTGTTTTTTTTTGTTGGCTACGTCCCAAAATACTCACAACAATTGATCATCAGAATTAAGATAAATAAAAGATTGAATGCTACAAGGGCCACCTGAAAATGGTAAAAGTCAGCCAGAGGGAAATTTTTCTGAAGATTACTCGCGTTTATTGTAATCACGCATTTACAACAAGCGTTACATTAAATCGCCGGTGCGTTATTTTGCCTGCCCTTGTATACACAGGTTAAGTACTTAACCGTCCANTGGACGGTTAAGTACTTAACCTGTGTATACTACTTAAATGTAACTATTAACTATTATTATTAAATATTATTGGAAAATGCATTAACTGTCTCGATATTAATTTCTCTATGATTGGTAGTCATATTTTCGCATTAAAAAAAAGATTCGATAGTCATTAATATTTTATACAGTACAGTCCCCAATGCTTTGAGTGTCGGTTTTAATTTTGTACGTATTTATTGAAATTACAAGTTGTAATTTACAAGTTGTAATTTACAAGTTGTAATTTACAACGATTTCAGACAATAGTAAATATTTGTCAAACTCAAGAAATAAAATATATCCATTTTTTTCTAGAAATCTAGTTATTGTTTCTAGAAATCTATTTATTTTTCCTAAAAATCTATTTTGTTTTCTAGAACTTTAGCCCTTAGCGAACAAAATCAATAATTTTGTTCTATATTTCTAGAAAAAATTTTTTCCGACTTTTTTTTAGTGCGGACAACCAATAGTACAGTAGATTCCTCAAATATGGGAGGAATTTTTGCAACTTATGAGATAGCGGAAACAACGGAAGTGGGTTTATTGAAAAATTGGCTCCTATCCCAATTTAGGTTCTTTGTGCCTAAAAAATAGACACAAAAGAAAAGAAAATAACTACACTAAACGGAAGCGCTAATCTCATTACAGTGACGAAACATTTAACAAATCTGACTGGACGCGTTCAATCTCACATTATTCAGAAGTGGGTAATCTAAGGCCATAAAAAGTAGGGTTATGCAACATTCCTCTGACTACGTCCAATTTTGCGGGCAATTTGCCAAAAAAAAACTCCCTGAAAGATCTCGACCAGCCAAAAAAAAAAACGCGTTTTTTTTTGTTTTGTTTTATGTGGTCACTTTTATGAGAACAAATTTAACACACGAGTTAGACGTCGAGAATAAATCAGACGACACAGCCAACAGAAAAAAAAAAACTAAATACAAATTGGACTTTCGCCGATAAACAGATGGAAACGGCGAAAAATTTTTTTTTGTAACTTAAAAAAAGAGCGCAAACGCGATTTAATGACCTTATTAATCATTCACTAGTCATTTTTTTGTGTTTAACTTACAGGCGCACGATAGTGTCAATTAGTGATATTTTTGGTCTTTTTGGTAAATATTACAATAATTGGCAAACACACGCGGGCAGGAGTTAAATAATTTTTGTCCAAAGAATATTATCGATAACTTAGCAATTTTTTAATTTTAAGACATCGATATTTTTGATGTATTTTTTCAAAACAACAACATACTCATTTATTCGGTTGGGAAACATTTTGCCATTTTTACAATTGAAATGTACAAAAAATAATGTTGTACCAAAAGATCTAGTAGTTAGATTCCGCAATTAAATGTCTTAAAACAAGTGTTTATCAGTTTTGTTTAGTTTCGACACAAAATAATAATAAATCAGACGACATGGTCAAAAGACGAAAACAAAAGAAAATATATTAGACTTTTTTTTTTGTTTTCATACCGCGCAGATGGAAGATGAAAAATTCTGTATTTTTACCAAAAAAAGGTTGACTGCTCGGTTTAATGACCCTATTAAACAGATTTTTTCGATAAGTTGATCATTACAGCAGATTATACATATGTATATGTAATTTTGTTTCATCCTTTTGTTTTATAAATTTATTGGATTTTATTGGTGGCTTTTGTTGAATGATACGCATTTTTTTTCAAAGCTGTTAAGGAAAAATGATCCGATCGCTTTTTTGGTTAACCGCCAATATATATCTGATTGACTAATATAAAATTGTACAAAAAAATTTCAAAAAATGCAATGTTGAATTTCTGAAAATTAAAATGTTCCAAAAAATACAGTCCTGACTCTGAAAAGGGCCATATAGCCAACCTAATAACCAAATATATATGATATAGGACTACGAGCTGTACTGATTTTTGGTTATGAGGTAGAATACCTGACATTTCCTTCAAATATGCGATAAACCAAAAAGAACCGGTGCCCTAATTTATAAACATAAAAATTATTATCAATGATTAACCGCACATCCGGGTTAAGATAAATCTAAACAAAAATAAGTGTTTCGATAAATACGATTTACGATCTACTGACAAATCCTGACAACCAAATACGAATTATGAATTTCCGGTACAATAAAGATGCTACCGTATGTCACATCTTTAGAGTTATAAGAAACTTAGGCTGACTGTAATTAGCGTTTCAAATGTATAAACTCACAACGAAAAAAAACCAATTAGGTGAAAATTATTAAATAATTTAACGTTAAGGGTGTGATTTTGAGTAAAATTTTTAATAAAGTGTACGGTAAAATTAGCCCCATTTGGCCCACATGAGTCATTCGGCCCACATTTGTGCAAGCCGCATCTGTGCCAAACGGTACATGTGGTCCAAATGGCACAAGAGGGCCAAATGCCAAACGCGGCAAAAATTTACCGTCAAGTTTACAATCGAGATAAACTTTACTCAAAATCATACCCCAAACTTTACGCTAAATTTTGTTACAAAATTCATGATAAAATTTCCCCTAGAAACCACCTAAAACATTACCATGAAAGTTTTCCCGTAAATTTTAAACTTTTCAACAAACTTGACATATATTGTTACGTTTAATTTCACTCAAACTTTTTTAAACTTTTGCCCCAGAAAAAGTAGGTTTAAATAGTTGTTATGGAATGATAAATTAATCATTTGGGCCGAAACAGTGACGAGACGACTCGTCATTTTTTTTTCGAGTATTTAACGCGCCGAGTCATAGATCACTGTCAGGAAATAAATCTGGCGAAAAAAAAGTTCCAGCTGATCGGGAAATTAAAATTTGAAACGCTCGATTTATATATATTTACTCAAACCAACAAAAAAGGCGATTTTTTCGAGTTGAATTTCGAGAGACTTAAAATGCCTGTTAGCCTTGGCCTAGATTTAGCTCTATTTGCCTTTGCACGATCAAGGAGAAAATGAGTCTCTTTTTTTTTGAACTTGGTTAAAACGATAAAATTTACTAGTTAATACAGTATAGGAGACGCAATTTGTCACAAAAATAACTTGAACTGTAAAGTGTGCTTATTAGGTCACGATCAGAATAACTTGGAAAATATAACCCCTGAACGCAAAATACCAAGTTTGCCCGCTCAAAAATTGGACTATTTTCGGCAAAAAACGAATTTAGTGATTTTTTTTTTTAGAAATTAAAAAAAAATGAGAATTTTGAAAAAAAAAACTTTGTAAAAAAATGAATTTTTGAAAAAAATATGGCTATTTTGAAAATTTTTTTGAGTATTTTGAAAAATTTTTGAGTATTTTGAAAATTTTTTTGAGTATTTTGAAAAATTTTTTGAGTATTTTGAAAATTTTTTTGAGTATTTTGAAAACTTTTTTGAGTATTTTGAAAACTTTTTTGAGTATTTTGAAAAAAAATATGAGTATTTTGAAAAAAAGCAATCACATCGAATTTTTAATTCTAGAAATCAACACACTAACAGTTTTTTCAAGAATGTTAGTGAGAATCTTTATGGTTTTTATAAAAAAAAGTGAGGATTCTAGAAAAAAAAATACCAACGATTTCTAAACCGTTGACAATCGATATTTATTTTTGCAATCCATTCCTTTTATTTTGAAAATGATCTGTACTTTTGACGTTCGTTTTTTTTTTTGTTGCTCTGTTTGAGATACTTGTCATAATATTATCCGACGCTTTGATGTTCTAACAACTTTCCAAAATTAGTACTTTATCGATTTCAAAAGAAAACACCCAAAAAAAAGACCAAAACTAATCAGGTCTATGTCGTAATCACAGCGGGAGGCCCAAAGCATAACAAAAAAAAGTGTGAAAACCACGTACCTTCAATCCACTCATGTGGCCGAATAATGTATTGATTGCTCTTCGCACTTGCGGTAAAGTGATAGACGAACTCGGCGGGACACGGCTGGCCATGGATTACGTAATAGTTGCGCACCGATTTTTTCGACACTTGTTTTATGACCAGTTGACAGTCGGTGGTGCGGCGGCGGGACTCATAAATGATCCCATTTTGGGTGTTTGAAATGACCCCGGTGACCTCGAAGGCACCGAAAATATCTGAGTCGTATTTGACCAGGGCATTCTCAGCCATTGGGAAATCGTCATCTTTGTCCATTCAGGCGGTTATGGGCTAAAATCAAAAATGTTATAATGTGTCGAATACAAAAATCAGATTGAAAATGATAAAGATTGTAAACCTTCAAGAAGTAAATCTGTGCCATATGGCACATAAAAAGACTTTATTTGAAACGCGTCTTTACGAGTCAATTACTCGACCAATGAAATTGCTCGACTGGAAAAAGCGCGCGAAATTCAAATTTGATTGAAAAAGTGTCGATTTTATAATTTCTACCTTCTAGAAAAAAGTCAATTTGTCAAAATAAATTCAACTCATCACATTTGATAAGCTCATTTTACATTTCTGGGGATAAAATTAGTCTTTCCAAAAAATTTTTGAATCTAAAACCAGGTTTTATTTTTTAATAGATGTTTACATTATGATGGATCAATATGTCGAATAACGACGTCTTAATTCTTGGTTTTGAGACAAGCGTCCCCAAAAAAATGTTTAACGGTACCATCAGAAACAAAAAAAAATTATTTCTCAAAATAAAATCTCAAAATTCCCGCAAATTTCACACATTTCTTACTCTATAAATTCACAAAATAAAATGAAATATGTTCTTAATTATAATAACTTGCTGTTTGTTCTCGTTCAAATCGTGCCAAAACTCGTGGTAACAGTTTTGACGTTACATAATTGTGACAGTCACGTTTATAAAAAAACAACGAACTTATTTCAAAAAGAAAAATGATTTGTTACAAAAAAAAACTACAACAAAACGGAAAAAATAATAAGGAACTTAAACAATGCAGTCCAATTTTAGACTCATAAGCCAGATCAATAATTCACTCTTGAAGGTTACTACTTTTCTTTTTTGCGCAAACAATGCGACCGATATGCCCTGTGGCTGATTGTAATGCGCTTAAATGTGTCTAAAATATTAGACTAAATCGGTCTTTTTTCGCTGATTTGATCTTATACTAATTTTTTTCAGCATAAGTGTTGTCTATAATTTCGTTAGCTCGTGTGCACCTAATAATCATAAGCACCTACGAGACCAAATGGGACCACCCACACATTGTAACACTTTTTGTTATCACAATTGGTTCATTTTCAGCGCGGAATTATCTTATGGTATAACTTTTTAAAATTTCTGTAATAATTATTTTGATACTGAATCAAAAAAATATTTGTTTGAGTTGAGGTATCCTAGAAATAAGTGTGAGCCAAATGGCCCATTCCGAATGGACCGTTCGTGTGCCGATTGACAAATGCATAAACCATATTGCTTACTTTTATAAAAATTGGTTATTATTAATAATTTATCAGTAATAAACCATTTGTCTTAAAATGAACACTTGGTTAATACATTGGCCAATCAGCACATGACTGAGCCATTTGGCACACAAAAAGTATATATTTGGAAAATAATATAATCTTAAAAAAAGAGTATGGGGAAAATCTCCCGCAATATTATTTATAGGTTAGACCGACAAGTGCGACTTTCATGCCCTTCGGCTAAAATTGTTTCATTTGGATTTCCAATTAAACAACGTCTACTTTAGTCCTTTAGGAGAGAAAATTTAATCATCAAATTAACGCTTAATGCCGACCTAATCTCGTCGTAAAACGGCTGGCTTAGTTCCTGAGAAGTCCAAAAATAAACTTAAACTATTTCCTGTTATACATTTATTAAACGAAAAATAAACAAAGCAAAAATATTTACTACTGAATCAATATTTTGCCAAGAATTCTTGATTTTCCGCCGAGTATCCGGTATATATTAACAGAAGAGGGTCCAAATAAAGGCCTGTTTAATCTTTTTAGTTGATTTGCGCTATTGGTATCGTTTCGAAATTTTAAGACCTGTTGTTAAAAATAAGTCACAAATTTTGTGAAAAACATATGTTATGCCACAAAAACGGAGATTTTTGATTTCTAGGCTTTAAAAAATTCAAGAAATTTGGACCCAAAGCTTAATTTTTTGCCTTATGCTAAAATCTATACATTGACCCTATATCTGTTGTTAATTGTACCAAAAAATCACCCTTTTTCTGAAGTTCTTGGACCAATAAGAAGTGTTTAATAGACAATCCGAGCAATTCGGTCGAAATCGGTGTTTAACGGTTAAAACTTTTTCGCTTTCTCAAATTTGTTCAAATCGAATCAGTCCGCTATTATTATTATTTATATGATCTTGTCCGGTAAAAATAGACGCTTCGAATTAACTATCAAAAAATTATAACAATATTAAAAAATGTAATTACGCTATAAAAATAAACAAACTATTTACCATAAACGAGCGCAACGTTTTTTTGTTTCTTTCTCTCTCAAAAAAAAATATTTCGAAAAAAAAAAATGAACAATTTAATTTGTTGTCAGCAGACGTATTATCCTCGTAAATACAGTGGCAAATCGATTTTGGCTGTATCCCAACTTTTTACAGTTTTTTCGTTTCTCTCAATATATTCTATACGGACAAAAAAAACTAAAAACAAAATGTGGGGGTGGGCTCTTGAACGCGTGGGGATGGTCAAGTTCATGTGTGAAATTATTCCATCGAAAAAAAAAAAACTGGGACAATTGAGAGATGCGAGAGGGAAAGCGAGAGGCGCGAGAGAAAAAAAAAGCGAAAAAAAATGGGGGCGGCTTAGGAATAAATAGAGAAAAAAAAAATTGATGAGTCAAGGTGAACTTGGCCGCCGCGCGCTCATTGGTTAACCTGGCGCTCGATGGTCCAATTGAGACGTCTCAAAACGCACACGGAGGCTGGTAGTAAACTCCCCAACACAACACACACGCACATTTTTTCGTTTTTTTTTGTGTTCGGTTTTTGGGTTCGTTTTTTTCCTTTTGATTTTCGTTTTTTTTAGTTTCGACCAATAAGAAGTTGCCAATTTCCCAAAAATTTTCGTCCCAGGTTATGTAATGAAATTACGAATTTTTTAGACTAGAATTCTAGGGTTCGTTTTTTCATGGTTATATTCGTGTTTTTTTTCAATTTCGACCAATTAGAAACCTCGAATTTCCCGAAAATTTCCACTTCAGATTATGTAATCGAATTAGGATTATTAGACTAGAATTTTAGATCTCCGTTTTTGCCCTGGTCGAATTTTGATTAGATTTTTTTATAAAAACTTATGATTTAGGCCACAAGGTGCCAATTTGGGAAAAACGCAAAATAACCAAAAAAATGTGATTTAGGCCAA
Organism: Oikopleura albicans; assembly: GCA_004367875.1. NCBI lineage: Eukaryota > Metazoa > Chordata > Appendicularia > Copelata > Oikopleuridae > Oikopleura > Oikopleura albicans. Next base: position 12,425 of record SCLG01000610.1, read on the forward strand.
AAAACGGGCGATTTTGAAAAAAAAATCGTATTTTTTTTTCAAAATTTGCTGCGCTGAAAACCTATGACGATCTCGCAAAAAGATGCCATTTTGTTTTAAAAAATGTGCGATTTTACTCCAAAATGAGTGGTTTGGCTCTAGGCCTAAATACTATCAAGCCAAATTCATGAAATAACAAATTTTTGAATCATGCGCACATGATTGTGATTTTGCACTAAAATAATTTTGGCCTAGTTCATGAAAGTTTACCTGATTTACAGATTCCGTTCGTTTCGTAATATTTCTCGTTTTTTTTTTGTTCAAAATTATATAATAAAATAACTGTTATGTACTGCTTG